>CAOKZL010003335.1:0-272655 GCA_948472985.1 Iguana delicatissima | reverse complement strand
GTGAGCTTCTGGAACTGAGTACAACTGTTGAAATGCAAGGCAGGAGGTAGTCTTTTTTTTTTTCCTGGTCCAGGAATTTCTGATATAGGCAGGGTTTGAGCATTGGCCTATGACTCTGGAGACCAGGGTTTGAAATTCCACTCAGCCATGGAAGCCCACTCAGTGATCATGGGCAAATCACACCCTCTCAGCCTCAGAAGAAGGCAAAGGCAAACAAATTCTGAACAAATTCTGCCAAGAAAACCCTGTGATAGATTTGCCTTAGGATCTCCATAAGTTGGCTTGGAAGCACACAACAGCAACGAAAAATCCCCATGTCTGTGTCCATTGGCTTGGTTCCTCTTGTACTTCTGGGAAACCCCACTGATGACATATTGAATTAAGGTGTGAACTTTGCACCCAGAGGTTCTCCTCTGATCTTCCTTCCCCCATTACCTTTCCAGTTACCAGCTGAATGTTTCTTCTTTCCCTCCACCTGTTCCTTTTACAGTCAAACTGCTAAAGTGGCCTAGCACTTCAGTGCTATAAGAACAAAATTTAGAAAAATTAAATATGTGAGAGGGAACATGGATACTGGGAGAAGAGCAAGGGGAGGTGTTCTTGGAGGAGATGGTAGAGCGATGGAAAGAAACCATGCCCACAGCACACTTAACCGCATCACAAATGGGGGGGGGGAGAGGATGAAACCCCAGTATACTTAAGGCATAACTGGATGTAGGAGTGGGAACAATTGTTACAAGACTGTTGTGAAACATAGGAACAGAATAGCCTGACATTTACTGGAAGCACTGTCCCATCGGGATGAGTCCTGGGATTTTGTGGATTGGGGTTAGCAGCCACAGAATTACTCACAAACCAACTTGCAAACATTTCATTGTCCCCTAGAGGGCAGTACATGCCTATTGATGAAGGAAAAATTAATATTCGGAATTTTATCTACAAATAAACAACAATACAATGGGCCTTCAGCATCCGCTAGGGTTTGGTTCCAGGATCCTCAGTGGATACCAAAATTCATGGATGCTCAAGTCCCGTTATGTGTAATGGTGCAGTAAAATGATGTCCTTTATATAAAATGGCAAAGTCAAAATTTGCTTTTTAGATTTTTTTTTTCATATTTTCAAGCCACATTTGGTTGAATCTGTGGATACAAAATCCATGGATACAGAGGGCCAACTGTACCAATGCAAAGCTTGAATATTTTCATTCCCTTACCTCTTCTCTTGGTTTTTTATTGTCTTTCCTGTCTATCAGAGCTTTCCAAACTTTTCATGTTGGTGACACACTTTTTTAGACTTGCATCATTTCGCAACATAATAATTCAGTTTTACTAGCAAACCAGAGATTAAACTAACCCCTTATAAGAAATACAGACACGTACATAAATTGTAATCATAAAATGTATGTGGACACAACATATCTCATGAAAACCTTTCATATATTTTTTAGAATATATGATTTATAAATAATAATATACATTTCCAAGACTGTAGGTGACACACCTACACACTTTAGGCAGCACACTAACGTATTGCAGCACACCGTTTGAAAAGTCCTGCTCTATATAATCAAACAAGCATTCTGCTATTACCATTTACTAAGCAGAGCTTAACATTTCAATAGCCTCGTCTCAAAATACCTGGTGGGGCATGGAGTAATATGGAATAATGTGATGGAGGAAGGAACTTTAAACATACTCAGAAGCAGTATTTTTACTTTATATAATCCATGTATGCGCCTCGCATCTAAAGATTAGAAAGAATTTCACTGTAAGAGCTGTTCAACAGTGCAATAGAGTGCCTTGGAGAGAAGGCCTTTCACCAGAGAGTTTGGATGGCCATCTTTCAGGAGTATTGTAATTGTGTCTTCCTTCATGGCAGGGGGTTGGTACTAGATTGTTACCACGGCAAACTGGTCTGGTCTTTGGTGAACCAAAGATATCATTTTGATATCATAATTCGGCCTTTTCCCGCCATTAGCTAAGTGTTGGTAAGGCTCCGCCAAACAAGCGCGACGCTAGGCATGGGTGATAGTTGTAAAATACCAGATATAGCCAGTTCTGCTTCAGGGGGAAGCCACCCTACACAAACACCTTGACTGCAAGACAAAGAGGACTCTTTCCCTGTGACTATTGTCAATTCGGTTCATAATTCAATCATGCAAATTCCGACCTTTCGGAGCCTTTGTCCCCAGACCAAAACTCATTGTGCTCCTGTAAAGACCAGTCTAGCCTGCGGTCTTTACACACGTAAAGATGCCCCGTTCTGAGAGCTCTTTGGAACTCTCGTTGGACCTAGCTGAAATCACTAGCTGAAATCACTAAGCTGAAATCACTTGAAGCTCCTTTTGGATCTTCTTCCTCGCCTCGCTGCCGCTTGGTTCAACAGATTCCCCTCGGTCTCCACGCCGGGTTTCCTTCCTTCTCTTCAATTGGTGTCTCCAGGACTTCGAACAGGTGGCATATTGCTTATTTCTCCAACCTTTCTTTCTTTCCTTTCTAGTTAGGTGTGCTTGTGTTTTATTATTTTGCTTAATAAAAACTGTTAGTATTTTAAACTGCTTGACTCCTCACTGACCTGAACCGGTATACATAGGATAAAAGATCTCGCTGCGTTGCCCTGCCTCTCGTTAGCCAAGAGAGTGCTCCAGGTAATTTTCCCCATCTTTGCTTGTTTGGTTTTGTATTTGGGCGCCCCTCCCAGGACCCCCAGTTTACAGGGTAACAAGATGGCCTTTGAGGTTCTTTCCAACTAGAAGATTCTATGATTCTACTAGTCAGGATAACTGTGTCCACTATACCTTGGAATTTCAGTTGCCAGGTAGTATGAGACAGAGGGTGCAAATGCACTCACTCCCACTGGTGGACTTCTCTTTTGGGCAACTCTTTGGCCACTGTGTGAAAGCATATTTGGACTAGATGGGCTCTTGGTCTGATCTGACATGGCTCTTCTTGTGTTCTTCAGTGGTGGCAAGATTGCCCAAATGTTAGCACACTGGATCTTTGCATGAGACAACATGGAGATGAGGGGAAGATGTATGCTGAGGAACAGGAAATTTCCTATTTCCAGAAATGGGGAGAGAGATAGAGAGAGAGAAAGAGAGAGAATTGCCTCCAGGGAATGATTCCCAGTGTCTCTTTGCCTACTTGGAATGTGCATGAATAAGCAATACAATCAATTTTGTATGAAATGCACATGGAAATTTTTGTTGACTCTCTGTAGCTTTTGGCCAGGGTATGTTACATTCAAAATTCATTTGCAGAGTGTGCAATTTGAACAAAAGCAGTTTCCCTGTAGTCACAAGGGAAACTATCACGTGTCTCTTTTTTCCCTCACACAGCTTAATTCATCAAATCATAGAATCGTAGAGCTGAAGGAGACCAACCCACTGCCATGCAGGAATACCCTATCATAGCATTTCCAACAGATGGCCATCCAGCCTCTGTTTAAAAACCTCAAAGAAGGAGACTCCACCACACTCGGAGGCAGCATATTCCCCTGTCAAACTACTCTTACCATCAGGAAGTTCTTCCTAACGTTTAGGTGGAATCTCTTATCCTCAAGTTCGAAGCCATTGTTCTGTGTCCTAGTCTCTGGAGTGCCAGAAAACAGACTTGCTCTATCCTTCAAATTATAACTCTTCAGATATTTAAACATAGCCATCATGTCACCTCTTAACTTTCTCTTCTCCGGGCTAAACATACCCAGCTCCCTAAGCTGCTCCTCATAGGGCTTCATGGTCTCCAGAACTTCTACCATTATGGTCACCCTCCTCTGGACATGTTCCAGCTTGTCAATATTCTTCCTGAACTGTAGTGCCCAGAACTGGACACCATACTCCAGGTGAGATCTGGCCAAAGCAGAATAGAGTGGTACTTATTAAAATTGTATTGACTTTGGGAGCCAAATAAGGCTGTGTTGGGGGCCAGAGGTGATTAGCAGGTGGCACTAGGTGACCTTGGGTGCAGAATATCTCATGATGGATTCACTTTAGGGTCTCCATAAGTTAAAAATGACTCGAAGGCACACAGCAACAAGGGCCTTTTCCGCATCTTACCTTCTTCCAGCACTGGGGCGTGGGGATCGCCCGAGCAGCCTCCAGGGAGAGGCTCTCGCATCCAGGGTTCTTCAGCTCCGCACGAGCTGCCTGCTCACACAAGAGCCCCGCCTCTTCCTTCCCAGGCTGCGCTGGGACAGGAAGCGCGACCGGCATTGCTCCAGAGGCTCTGCACACCAGGTAAGTGCACGCGGGGCCTGAGAACAATGCGCGATCATGCACCATTTTTGGCTTCTAGCCAAAAATTAAAAGGTGTGCAATCAGCGCCTGCCAGCTCCTGGAGCATTGCGTGGTTGTGAGTGCATCGTGCAAATCGCTCCTCACAATCGCGTGACACTTCAGGCGCCCTTTCGCATGGCAAATGCCATGTGAAAAGGACCTAGGTCTAAATACGTTGAAGGCACCGGATCGCGTCTGATCTTGAAAGTTAAGCAGATTCAAGCCTGGTTGGTACATGGGTTGGAGACTGCCAAGGAATAACTGGTGCTGTGGGCTGTATTTCAGAGGAAGGCTATGGGAAACCACCTCTGAATGTTCCTTGACTAAGAAAACCCTACAAATTTCACGGGGTCACCGTAAGTTAACAGGCGACTTCGAGTCACTTACACAAATGGCCTGCAAAGAATGAAAGTGGACAACAGCCATATTTTTTTTAATGCAAGGACCCTTTGGTCTTAAGCTGTAAATGCACAAAGAATGCCAAATTTGTTGCAATGAAGCAAAAAACACAGGGGTTCAGCAAGGAAGATACGCCGTGGTTCTGTCCTAAATGACAGAATTCCAGGTTTAGAGCTAACTTCAGAAAAAACATTTTGAGAATCCAGGTGAGAAAACGTGTCTTTCCTTAACAATCTTTGTACACATTGAAATGTGGGCCAAATGTAGAATTGTGAAGAGATTGCTGAGGTGCTTGCCTGCTTGAGGGCAGGGCTTCTCTATTTATATGGGAAAATTCAATACTACCCATATGCAAACAAACCACACCAAAGAAATCACAGAAGCCAAGTCATCCAAACTCTTTGACTTCCATAAATCTTCTTACTACTGGTTGTTCTGGGTTTTCCAGGCTTAGAGGCCATGTTCTATTAGTATTCTCTCCTGACGTTTCGCCTGCATTTGTGGCTGGCATCTTCAGAGGATCTGGTGGCATGGAAGTGAGACAGACTATATATACCTGTGTAGTCCCCTGGGTGGGACTACACAATTTGCATGTGTTACAGTTGTCCCATTGTTAAATGGGTTGTATTGTTAGTCAAGGGATGTGCGTAACAGTGCATTAAGTAGGTTAGCAGCCCATTGTGTTGTTCCCTGTAGGGGGGCCTCCAGGGTCTGGGTGGTGTTCATTGGCATGTTTTTGAGTCTTGATTTTAGTGTTCTTCAGTACTGGTAGCCAAATTGCATTTCCTTTCCGAGTTTCTTCTTTCCTGTTGAAATTGTCCATATGTTTATGGATTTCGATGGATTTCTTACTACTGCTTGACTAGTCTTCCTAGCACCACATGTTCTCCATAAGTTCCTTATATTAAATTCTTTAAAAAAATAAATAAATGTCAGAACTCACAGTTCTATGGAAATGCTGAACAAAAGATCCCAGGTAAGCTGTGAGTTACTCTTTAGAGGATGGAAATGCAATCTATGTATGCTCAGCAACATTATTACCCTTTGCTTTTACTTCACACACACACACCCCTATGATGTGCATTGTTACAATTAAGTTTCATTCTCCCCTTTCCCCTGCCCCCCCATATTTCCAAGCAAGATGAGTTCATTGTGCTTCCAGTGCCTGGACAAAGAGGACATCTTGGTGCAAGTGGACAGCCTTGCTTTTATTCTGTTCCCTAGTACTTTTTTTTTTATTTTTTTATTTTTACTTCTTGCGTAACTGTGCTGCCCTGGTGGTTGACAGCAGACCACAATTACAACATGACAGCACAACAGAAAACCAAGCATAACTCTGGAAGGGCAAAATGCCAAAATGGCACTACAACAGGAAAGCGCAAGCCAAAACAACAGGGAGGAAGCTTCCTGACATGCTTAAATCATGCAAAGAAAGAAAGAAAAAAAATATAGTGCGTGTGGTAGGTAGCATGGCGGGGGAAAGGAGTTGGGGTCAACAGGGTGGTGTGGAAGACCAATTGTGGGAATGTGCATCACTGACCCAGCAGCATAGCATTATTGCAGAGACAGTGCTATTGTGATTGTTTCTATACCAACATGCTTTCGCTTCCTTAGGTAACGCAATTGCAACGAGACAACAGGCTGCTGTGATAAAGCCCTGAGACAGTTTTTTTATAGGGGGTGAGAGAAATGAAATCTATTTTAGCTTCTGCACTGGGTATACAGTATTAATAACATGTATTAGAAGCATATATATTAGCTTATATGTATAACACATATTTTAGATATATTAACACATATATTTCAGTATATTTTATATTTTAGCTTCTGTAGTACACTAAGTCTAAGAAAACAGCTTTCTAAAATTGGCCACAGAACAGAAGAAAGCCTCTCGGCCTTGGATCTCCAGAGTGGAGAACCGAACGGATAAGACAAGGCCGTCTGTAAGGACTAAACTGGTTGATAAGGAATATAAAAAAAAAAGGTTGGCATTGTTTAGAAGTAGGAGCGTTAGAAACTGTTAGGGTGATTACACCAAGGGGCATTTTGAAACCGCTAATGAGAATTAATGAGAAATGCATGATCAGTGCGTGATCACTCATACTGTAAATATGGGGAAGGGGAAATGTAACTTCTTAGGCGATCCTGATAGGCTGTAACCTTTGGGGTCCTATCCAATGGGATCCCAGGGAAGGGAAAACCTGCGACGGGGACAGGGGATAAAACATGAGGTACACAATAGTGGGGTGTGTCCTTCTCTTTGGGGAGCACCCGCTTCTGCAGAAACGTACTTTTAATAAACATTAATGCTTCAACCGATCCTGCGCTAAATTGTTTTATGGGTCTTTTCAGCTATTTCTCACAAGGGGTTCATATTTTCCTTGTTCTCCAAACCACAATATTTGTTTGCTGAGAAATGCAGTACTTTCCCTATCCAGTGCTTGGATAGGTACAGCTGACAGCTTGACCAGAGACCTCTCTGAATGACAATCTTAGAGCACAATTATTCCACTTTCAAAGTGGAATAATCACGCTATAAGAGTGTTGTGCAGAAAGGACCCAGGTAGCTGTGCATCTGTCGAAAAGCAGCAATCTAGGGATGGAAAAAATGTTTGTAAATATTCAAATCTCAGATGAACAAAATGAGTTTTGGAAAATTCTTCTCAAAAGAATCATAGACAGGAACATTGTAGTTTGGGATCTGCTCTGTGCAAAAAATGAATGTGAGAGGGGCTTGTGAAGAAAATGACTTTTTTTGCACAGAAAACACAGAAAATCAGATTTTCTGCAGAGAAAATGCTGTTTTATGTGCCAAAAATGCACGTGTGGCTTTTTTTGCAGAATAAATCCTGAACTGCAAATAGCTCTCAAGAATTGTGCAGTGAAAAATAGTTAAATTGTTCATTGTTGCTCATAAGAAGGAAATTGATGATTTGCTTTCCTGTAACAATTGCCAAAATAAATCCAATTAAAAGCATATGTTTGCAAGTGAAAAAGATCATTTTATTGTTCAGTTTTGTAACATAAATTTAACAACAAAAAAAGAGGGGGGGTTGCATCACATTTGATTCTGTTCACATTTTAAAAGTTTTCACAGAGAGAAGGTAGAAGCCATCTAAAGCACAATAGTATGTTCACAAAACAGCTTTCACTACAACAATCCAACAGAAATTCTGGGGAGGGAGGGATAGAACTGTGTTCTAAAAGGTAAGTTGCCAAACAGATGTAAATAATAGGGGGAAGGTTTACAAAGAAAGCATGTGAAAAGGGCATAGTGAACCACATGTCTAACTCTCCTCCTTGATACTTCCTTCTTTCCAGCTAATTTTTCTAGGGGACCGGCCCTACTATTAGGTGGAGTGAGCTACTTGCCTCAGATGGCAGCCAATGCTGGGAGACAGCATCAAGGTTTGAAGAGAGATGTGTGCTAAACAGCCTTTCCAACATCCAGAGGTCTAACTGTGGGGAGTGAATGAGGACTTTGTCCCCCTGCAACAAATAACAGTTCTGACTTTCCAACATTCAGTCCTCAAATTTCTAGAATTGCAGTAACGTAAGTTGAGCATTTGGTAAGAGTTTAGGCATCTAAAGAAAAAGAGCTGGCAAAGTTCCCAAGGGAAGGTGAACATAAGAAATAGAAGAGTTCTAAGTGTGGACAGTTTTCAGTGTTTCACTCGCTGCAATGCTAGAAACTTGGAGGACTGAAGGAAAACTTCATTTAGGGAGAAGAATTCTTATTGGGAGCAATATTCCCCAGTATCCACACCTCTGCTTGAACCTCTTCCTTAGCTAGCCTGTAACTTTCAGCTATGAAGGAAGATGCTGTCCCTTAACCAATGTTGAAGAAAGATTTGTGTGCCAATGCAGCTGTTTTTGTATATGGAATAGGAAGGGATTGCATATTGGTTTTGTTTCTGCCTACCTGGGGGATTCTGGAAGTTATGAGCCAAAGTAATAGCATTTCTGTACTCTGCTTAGAACTAGAAAACTGAGCTGCCATCTTCTATCTTTTCCTGTTGTTAGGCGAGGAAAAGAAATAACTTTCTAAACTCAGCCTTGCCTTAGAACACCACTGAAGCAGGAGCTTCATAATGACTTTCCCTCTTTTTACCTATCACTTGTTTAGAGCCAGGAGTGCGTAGAGCAGGTTGGAAGGGACAAGTTCACGAAACTGTATTTGTATTTCCACAGTTTCAGGGGCAGGCAGATGTCTTTTGCAGTCCTGCTACAGCAGACTGTTCCATGA
This sequence comes from Iguana delicatissima, assembly GCA_948472985.1. Lineage (NCBI taxonomy): Eukaryota > Metazoa > Chordata > Lepidosauria > Squamata > Iguanidae > Iguana > Iguana delicatissima. The sequence goes on along the minus strand of CAOKZL010003335.1, from coordinate 263,735 downwards.
TCAATTCTGGGATGAGAGACGTATTGCACATGAACACATGAGAATATGGACTGGTACTGCAGATTTTCAACAAGGCCAACACAGCCTAACCAGGCTTTAACGGATGCTGAATCAGTTACAAGATAAGTAGTATTGTTCTTCCCAAGGCAAAGTTAATGAATAAAGCAGAAAGAAGAAAGAAATTGCACTTCACATCTGGGATTTGTGCGTTATCTGTGCTTCGCTCCCCTGGAACATCTCAGATTTTGGCACATTTCAAGAAGAATTGTTATTCCTATAAGAAAAATAAAAAGTAAAATAACTGGAGGAAACAAAGCAGAAAGGCCTTAAGGCCTGTCATCTCATAACCCACAAGGAGCTGCTGTGATCTTAACCCAGAGCTGCAAAGTTTGTGACCCACCAAAGAACTCCTGGAAAATTCATAAATCTCCTTCTGCTTTGGAGTGGAATTAGAGGTGCATTCACACTACAGAATTATAAAGCTATGATTCCACTTTAGCTGCCATGATTCTCTTTTATGTCACAGTAGAATTTGAATGGTCTGCCTGATGCTCCTCAGCCACTCCAAGGGCAGCCAGTGGCCAAACTTCACAATCTGCTTCACCAACTGCGTATAAGTGTCTTAACACCCAATACAGAAGATCCAAGGGTCAATCCCCTGCTATCTCCAGTTAAAAGGATCACTAATAGGAGGACTGGAAACAAGTTCTCTCTGCCAGCCAAGCACTGGCAGCTGGTGGCTTGAAAGCTTCTCTCTAAAATGCCAAATCCTATCCTCAAAACACTTTTTTGCACCTTTAAAGCAGCTGGGGGCAATTGTGGGACATCAGGGGACTGCATTAGCCCTCCCCAGAAGACCTTGGGGGAATACTGTTATCTCACTGGAAAAACCCTATCCCGGGGTCTACAATTTTGATATTAAAATATGATTCAATGTGCCTGAGAGGTCACCCAGATGGGCACGTAGGCAGCAATGGTCAAAGATTGAAAACCAGGTCAGGCAAGTAAAATCCCCAGTCACATAGCCCCAGGAGATCTCAAGCTGTGCAAACCCACAATAAACAAAGGGTCCTCAGCCCCTGAGAAGCTGACTTGAGGGGATAAGCATGTTTGCCCCAAGTTGAGCAAATATTCCATCAGGTGAGGACTATTTACATGAAGTCACACCACAAACTAACACAGCCGAAGATCCTGAGACTTTGGCAACACCTTGCAATCCCATCACACAAAGGAAATTATCATGATAGAGCTTCGTTGTCACTCCAACACCCATTGTTCTCCCCGGGAAAGGATTAGTCCTCCAGGTACTTTTTCCCCTACAAATAGTCCCAGGTTGTTGTTTTTTCATTAATCATTTTATTCAAATTCAAGTATAAAACAAACAATTGTAAATGTAAGATTACATGAATTATTTTTGATCTTCCACACTGATCTAGATTTCATTTTCATTATCTCTTTACATGTTTATATTATTGTACCACAATTTACTGCTAATATTACATGTTGGTTCTTGCATTTCTATTTCCACATTCCAGCTTCATGATATATATCCAGTAGCTCCCTCATTAATTATCTAAATCATGAATTACTCATTTCCATCTGACAGTACCCAGCAATTTATCCATTACAATTTGCCATTCTTTTTGAATCTCATCGTCTGATTTCCCTTTTAATCTCTGAGAGACCATATCAGCATTTCTATTTTCAATAAGTGTTCCCCACCATTGTTCTATTGTGGGTATTTGCTGAGTTTTCCACAACTTTGCATACTCAATATGAGCAAACAGTCCCAGTTTTTGAGTGGTTCTTTGGATCACTCCCGGTCACCCCAGCAGACCGTTGCTCCGTCCGTTGAGTGATCCCCTCAGCTCTCTCCGTGCTGAGCCCTACTTCTCCGCTGCCTTCCCGGACCCAGGACTTCAGGAAAAGGTGCAGTATTACCCCAGCTGTACCCCTCCAATACTCCCCTATCCAATTTCCTCTCTTTTGTTTCTTAATAGCTCTTGGGTTTGTGTGTGTGTGATTGCATTGGTGTGTGATACTTGCATTCAATAAAATCATTTATTGGACATCTTTGTTTGGTTTTTGGCTTGGCCTGACCCCGTAGAAACTGGGTAAAAGATCCTGCTAGGTTACCCTGCCTCTTGCATTGCTATAGCTTGTGCTCTGGCTAGTTTCCATTCCCCATCACGTGGAGCACATTGAGGTGCCCCCCAAGGGACCCCAGAAATCAGGGTAACAATACACCTACGCCACCACACACCCCACAATGAACCAATACAAAATTTGCCCCTACCGCCAACACAGGAAAGGATTATGAAGAGCATTTTAGGCCATTTTTAATAAATATTTACATGCTGTTCTTAATAAATGCCTTTCCTGGATCTAAAATGACCCAGGGTGGAGGAAACATGGGAAAAGTGCCCCCCACACTCCTGAGAGCTCATTTGTGGTGGGCATCAATTCTTGACCCCTAAGCAGGACCACATTAAGGTTTTCATAGGCCCTAGACACTCTTGTATTCAACTCTCGACCTTGTCTTGATGAACCACTAATGATGATTTCACAGGACCTAAAATCCTGTTTTTGTAGAGTCTAAAAATTTTGTAGGCTCTAGGTACAGTGCCTAATGGATAAGGCAGCCCTACCTCTAGGGTCACAAGGGACTACAAAGCCACCCCAAATGGCTGCATGTGGCCAACAGGCCATACTTTGTCCACTTCTGCTTCACACTTTGAACTAAAATCCAGAGTGAATTCATTGACATGGAAATTACCAGCCATCACCACAGTCAAGTTAGACTTTGGTTGGAGAAACCTTTGGCCTAAAGCCCCCACAATACCTTGTCATTGGCTATATTGATAAAGTGGACAGGAATTGTGAGACAAAAGATCTGGAGGGCTAAAAATCCCCAGCTCCTGAATTGGATAATATTGCCTGGGCAGGCTAGACGGACAAGAAGTGGGGAACAGGAGTTATGTTGGAACTTACGTGTATTCCATCATCTTCACTAAATTCTGCACCCATTTACATTCAGGATTAACACACACTTTGTTGCTGTTTTTCTTCAGTGTGATTCTGTAAAACAAGTAGATAAGATGGTGTTACTCTTTCCAAGTCAAAAGGTTTGTGCTAAGCAGCAAGGCTTAGGCCATTTCCTCACTGGACTGTTATAGTGCTATTATTCCACTTTTAACATCCTATGGAATCCTGGAGTTTGCAGTTTAGGATTCCAAACCCCAGGATTCCATAGGTTTAGGATTTGCAGGATTTGCAGGATTCCATAGGATGTTGAAAGTGGAATTATAGCACTATAACAGTCCAGTGTGGAAATGGCCTTAAGTTCAACCAGAAATACAACTTTCTAATTTGTGATGGAGAAAGCTGATTTGATGAGATGGACAGTATTTTGGGACTGGCCGTTGGAGATGTTCACCTCTGGCCTGCTCACTGGGTATCACTACCACTTATGACTAATTACTGGACCTAAAACGTGAGCATTAAAAGACATAAGGGGATCCTGTAGCACTGGGATGGGCAACTATGGGAGCTAGGTCCCCCAGGAGACGTTGGAGGGCCAAACCCCTCACCACAACCCCCTCCATTTAAAAAAGAAATTGTCCCATATGCCCTCTAGGGAGTGTGGGGACCATTTTAACTATGTTTTTAGGCCCCTTTGGGCCATTTTGGGCCCAAGAGACACCTTTTAAAAGAACAGGAAGTGATTTCCACTCACTTCCTGATTTTTTTTAAAGGCCTCTCCAGGGTCTAAAATGATCCAAGGGGGCCAAAATCACCACACAGGGCATTTTTGGGTCACAAAAATAGTCCTGGGGGTGCACTTTGCCCACTCCTACTGTAGGGCCTTTGAGACTAAGAAAAAGAAATTTTTAGGATAACCTTTTGTGGGAGACCTTTGCCCCTTTGACTACTCTTTACCATCATTGTTTGAGAATGAGGTTATAACTCCATCACCACATCTACATAGGAACCCCCTGCCTTTCAACATCCCATTATCTGATGCTTCGCTGTTTTCAGGTGTCCAAATTAAGGCCAAGTTCCATTAATTTGACATGAGGTCTACTCTTTCATCTGTTCTTCTTGTCTATGGAAGTTTGCTTGGGACTGCTTGCAAATCTAAGGAAAGAGCAGATCCCCTGGTCAAATTAATGAAACTTATCTGTATTGCAAGTGTTGGAACAGTGGACTTCCATCAGGTCCTCTTGTCTATGGAGGCTCGCTTGGGACTGTGCGTGTACTGCTTCCAAAGTGAGCTCAGAGGAGAAGAAGGGCACCAAGCCAACTGAGAGACTTTACAAGCAGCACACGTACACAGTTAGTCCCCAGTGAGCCTCCTTGAGTCCTTCATGTTCCCTACAGCTTTTCAACCACTTCTGCTTTCTGACAGTACTCCAGTCCCTAACCTGTCAGATAAGTGGAGGAATCCTATAGTATTAAAGTACTACAGTTGCATAATGTGAAAGATACTTTGGGTGTGTTTGCCAAGGTGCTAATACAGTGGCTTTCCGTTGTTCCGCGTCTGAATAACCAAACCGAAATCTGAACGTTTGTGAACAAACCAAATTGTTCCATCCCCTTTCCATCTCGTCTTTTAAAAGAAACCCCACCACTGAATAAGTGACGGAGATCACTTACATTATTTCCATGTTTCTGCAGGTGAGTCCAGCAGGAAAGATTTCAACTCTTGCATATTTTCTAGGCGGGACAAATTGGGATGTTACTCTTGAACACTTGCAGGATAAAGTCACTGTTGGGTCAAAGATACCTGTAGGATCCAGAAATTTGGTGAGGCATCTCACAACAAATATAACTCAGGCCATTTCCTCACTAGACTGTTATAGCGCTATTATTCCACTTTCCAATATCCTATGGAACCCTGGGGTTTGCAGTTTAGGGAGAGGCCAGCTGACCCCTCCCTAAACTGCAATCCTCAGGATTCCATAGGATGTTGAAAGTGGAATAATAGTGCTAGAACAGTCTGGTGCAGAAATGGCTTCAACGTCAGGATACAGCAACTGATCTTTCTGCTACTATGAAGTGCATTTCTGCGTTGTTTAGCCCTGGTGATACAAGCATTATTTTCAAGCAACAAATGCAATCTTTTCATTTACATGGCCCTGGAGGCTTCTAATCACGACAACAAGGCTTCAGAGGTTTCAGTTAATTTAATTTCGCTTAGGGTTTTCTCTTGGTTGTGAGAGCAAACTGAGTGGCGACAACCACTTAGAGCAGTAGCAAACAGGTGTGGGCGACTTGTTATCCACTGAGTGTTGCCAGATAGAAATCGCTAGATTCCCTCCTCGCTGATTATGCTGCCTATGGATGATTGGACTTACAGTCCAACTGTGTGTGTGGATGAGACGGCTGTAAATCGCCTTCTGAATTAAGAGAAAGCAACTGTAGTCCTCTGTAGCCTTATGCCATGATGGCTCATGAAGACCTTTCAACATTTAAGGTTGTGATTTGTGATGGAGGGATATGCAGTCAAAGTTTTAACTTCAAGCATAATTTCCCCTCTAGGTTGCTGCTAATTTTGCCTTACTAGAACCAAATGGGGAAATTCCATGTCATACTTGAAAATTATTCAAACATCAGGATTTCTTCCAGCCAGAACGTAATTCAAGGTCTGTTAATAACTGACCCAGTTTAGGGAAGTTCAAGAGTTCCTGCTGAGCTGCAAATACAATTGCAGCAAGTCGGTCACAATTAGAGTTGCAGTGCAATGCCCAATGCAAAGTTGTATCATCACACTATGGAGGAAGAAACCCAGAGGCATCGGAGTCCAGATGACAATGCCAACTTCTCAAAATTCATTGGTATAAAAGAACCAACTGACTCCCTAGCCTCTCCACAGCCAGTCGTTTCAGCCTCCTGAAGAATGAGAGGTACCAAGACAATTGTTGCCAACACACTGGGCATTGTCCCCAAGAGGGCTGACAGAATTTCTTACTGAAGGGGATCTATCTAGCTGGACAGTTTGGTATTCTTTATTTAAAGAGTACGGTTGGACACAAAATGTGCAATTGAAAAAAAATGAGCAGTTTGAAAACTGATCATGCACAGATGGATAAATGGGAGGGAAACTAGACCCTTTATTGCCACAATTCTGTTAGAGATACATGCATTTTTAAGTGTCCCTTATGTGTGAGAGTAATCATTTCTCACATGCCTTAGTGGCTGGTATTCCCTTCCTCCCTCTGCAACGCCCAAACCTCCACCACAACTTACTGTAAAACCCAGAAGCCACCTCGTAAGTCCATTCTATGGCTTTGCAGCAAGCAGGCAGGATTGGAGAAGTATCTGCCTACCTCCCCTAAAGCCAGACACAGAATGATGACACTGCACTGAGAGCCACGAGGGTCCTTCATGGGTCTCAGTGGTGCTGTCATCTCATCTGTCTGGTTATAGGAACATAGTAAGCTGCTTCTCCGAACATGTCTGCTTGCTGTGAAGCACAGAATGGCCATGCAGGGCTTCAGGGGCTTAGCAGTAAGGCATGGAGAGAGTATATGGCTCAGCATAACATGACACTGAGCGGGATGTTGGAATGAAGCCTAAGTGTTTATTAAGCACTTAAAGGACAGTATTTACCAGGCAAATTTGGGTCGCTTTCACACTAGATGATTATAATACTATGATTCCACTTTAACCACCATGGCTTCCTATGGAATCCTGGGGTTTGTAGTTTACTGTCTGACAATTCTAAATATCACTCACTAAACTGCAAACTCCAGGATTCCATAGAGTGGAACCATGGCAGTGAAAGGGGCATCATAGAGCTCTAATTCTCTAGTATGAAAGGGCCCCAGGTGAAAACAGGAGAAACCCTGTTCTGAAGCAGTACCAATTTGGGCAGCATAAATTTGGTGAGGCAGCAGGAAATGGTTCTTGCACTGGTGCGCCACTAAGTCAGGATTTCCATTGGTTCATGAGCCACTCGGGCAAGTTTTACTGATTTTTGTGAAGAAACTGCCACTGAAATATGTTATAAACACAAAGCAAAGCACCTGACATCTTGAAATAAAGTGTGGGGCAATTCTGTGCAAGTTATTAGAGATTCCCAAGCCACACACATCCCAAATGGAAATACCCTGGAAAGTGGGAATAGGCTTAGATTTCTGCCCACTTAAGGAGAGCAAAGGATGGCCTTGGGCAAGTTACTGCCCCTTCCTGCCTTAGACCATTTCTGCCCTACATAGTTATAATGCTATTATTCCAGTTTCAACCTCCTGTGGAATTCTGGGGTTTGTAGTTTACTGAGGCCAAAGAATTCTCTGGCTAAGAATTCTAAATCTAAATGCTGCTCCCTAAACTGCAAACCCCAGGATTCCACAGGATATTGAAAGTGGAATAATAGCCGTATAACAGTGTAGTGCAGAAATGTCCTTACAGTGTTGTTGTTAGGCTCTGCTGCTCTGGTCTCTCTGGAGAGAGAGAAATCAGAAATTAGAAATTAGAGAGAACAAAATAAACAAAAAGGTACTGTCGCCCTTAATTCAAAGTTAAAGGGAAAGGACAAACCAGAGATGGTACTTACTTGCAACAGTGATATGAGAGGCAAGAACCAGCGCCAAAAGGATGATAAGATGGTGAGATCTCATTTTGGATTTAGTTATCAGCTCTTCTCCTCAAGAGGGGATTCAGCCTTGAATTCTTGTTGAATGGACTTTTGCCAAGCCAGAGGCTTCTATTTATTTCACAGCGCCCCACTTTACATCAACAATCTAAAGGCTATTTTAAGTATCATTTATGCAAAGTTGCATCACTCTTAATTTCCCATTCTGTTTCCCGCAGAATTTACAGTGCTGACTTTGCAATTCCATAACAGGACCAGAGCAGAAAACTTCAACAGCTGAGTGCTTTTCAAATGATAAGAGCCATGTGTCTGGCAAATCAAGCTGATTAGAAAAGAAAACTACTTTTACCATTACAAGGTACATTGCTGCATCTATTTGGAACCAAGTTTTAATGAAAGATTCTAATTGATAGTTATTTGGAAGCTTTGCCAAATTTGCCCCATTTGGAATAAGGGACTGGTAAGAATTTGATTTTGCTCAAATTTGCACATGAGCTCTCACAATTTTACAAAGTTCTTCACAAATGTAACTTGGCTTTAAAAAAAAAAATGAATGCAGGAGGGGAACCAAACTGACAGATTTGCTCAACCAGGCAGAGCTTTAGGGTGATTACTTATAAAAGCTTGGTGTTGTTTGTTACTCCACTGGAAAAACTCTATCCCGGGGTCTACAATTTTGATATTAAATATGATTCTGTGTGCCTGAGAGGTCACCCGGATGGACACGTAGGTAGCCACAGTTGAACGATCAAAAACCAGGTCAGGCCAGTAAAATCCCCAGTCACGTAGCCCCAGGAGACCTCAAGCTGGGCAAACCCACAATAAACAAAGGATACTCAGTCCCTGAGAAGCCGCCTTGAGGGGATTAGTGTGTTTGCCCCAAGTTGAGCAAATATCCTATCAGGTGAGGACTATTCACATGAAGTCACACCACAACCAAAGGCAGCCGAAGATTCTGAGACTTTGGCAGCACCTTGGAATCTCATCACGCAAAGGAAGTTACCATTGTGGAGCTTCTTTCTCATTGCAACACCCATTGTTCTCCCCGGGAAAGGATTAGCCCTCCAGGTACTTTTCCCCCTATAAATAGTCCCAGTTTTTCAGCAGTTCTTTAGATTGCTCCCAGTCATCCCAGCAGACTGTTTCTCTGTCCGTTGAATGATCCCCTCAGCCCTCTCTGTGCTGAGCCCCACTTCTCTGCTGTTTTGCCCAGAACAAGGACTTCAGGAAAAGGTGCAGTATTACCCCAACTACAACCCCTTCAATATTCCCCTATCCAGTTTCCTCTCTTTTACTTCTTAATAGGTCTTGAGTGGGTGTATGAGTGATTGCATTGCTGTGTGAGACTCTCCTTCAATAAAATCATTTATTAGGCATCTTCGTTTGGTTTTTGGCTTGGCCTGACCACGTAAAAACTGGGTAAAAAGACCCTGCTAAGGTACCCTGCCTCTCACATTGCTATTGCTTGTGCTCTGGCTGGTTTCTATTCCCCATCATGTGGAGCACATTGATGTGTCCCTCAAGGGACCCCAGAAATCAAGGTAACACGTTAACTCTGCCAAAAATGTGGTGCTAAAGTACACTGATACCTCAGTTTTTCTCTGATGGGTTTCATTTTTTAAGAGGGTCATGGCATCACAGAACAACTGTCCTTTTTGAATTTGGTCAGGAGAAACGAGTGGAAACTCCATTCGGTCCATTTTTCTTAAGAACTTTTCAAACATTGTAAATTTCTTCATGAAGGTGGCAAGATAGCAGTTAGCTCTTTTATTTCTCCAGGACAGACAATTATAAATGTCATTCCCTTCATGTTCCTTATGAACTTTTCAAATATTTTAAATTTCTTAATAATTTGACAGAAAGAACTTGAAAATATTCAAATATAGGAGAAAACACTATGGTTAGATCCATCCATCCCCATGCAGAACTACTGAGACTTTGGCCTGAGATTAATGGGCAAGTTGAAAAAGGAAATGTTCTCTTTGAAGACTATTAATGAAATAATAACAAGAAGAAGCTTAAGATCCCATGATGGACCTGCAGGAGAGGGGGCTGCTATGTGGTATACTGAAGTTTTCCCATATTAAGTACTATGGGAAGTAGAGCATAGCTGGACATGCTCTAAAGACTAGGGCCACAATCCTGTAGTGGCAAACTGCTTCCACACAGTGAACTGCAGTACAACTGGCTGCACACTTTCTGACCTCATACATGGAAGCAGCACCAGTAACATGAGGAGGCTGGCTCCAGGCTGCATATTTCCTGAAGGCCTGGCCTTGAAGGGCTCTATGAAAAGGCATTATGAAATGAATGTCTTGAAGAATCATCTCTGCATAGCATTTTCTAGGTCACTCCTCCTGTAGTAATTTCCCTGCTGAGACTTCTAGCAAAATAATCAGCCTGAAAGTGGACAGTTATGACCCTAGGAGTCTCCAGGGAGCATAATTGTCCATTTTAATTATACTTCCTTGAATAGTTTTAGTAGCATTTTAACTATGTTCCCTAAAGCATAACTGTCCTATGCACACAAATCTTTTGAGGGGACCTTAAACAGCCTCTCTGTCAAGGAAGTGACCTTCTGAAAAAAGGTGAGTATGGCCTGTGGAGATCCAGGGATTGGCATGTTCCTGGACTGTTTCCAGTTGCTTCTGCCTATTATGAATAAACAGTGATGCCAGCTTTTATCTTCCAGTGAGCCAAAAGAAAGGGAATAATCTTCTGCAACCCTCTCCGATGTGGTGTCCTTTACATGTGTCTGCAACTTCCATAAGTCATTTGGGAGCTGCAGTCCAACACAGCTGGAGAACACCAGCTTGGAGAAGAGCAAATTTACTTGGTTCTTGAGAGCTCTCAGGGTCTATTGGTTTTTTTGAGAGCTTGTAAGGTCTGTGTTCTGATGTGCTGTCCTTTGCCACTCAGGTTTGCAAAATTAAATGATAATGGGACATTTTCTGACCTTCTAGACCACATTGTGACCATCTTCTAAAGCAACTTAGAAAAGTCCTTCAGGAAGGGCCATAGATCATAGGAATCAACCAAGCTACATGTCTTCCTGTAGGGGAAGTTTTCTGCCCATCAAGATCAGAATGAATCAGCTTCATTTCTTGACCTTGGATGTCCTCTCCAGAAACCACAGCCTAGAGCAGTGGTTCTCAACCTGTGGGTCCCCAGATGTTTGTGGACTTCAGCTCCCAGAAGCCCTGAGCATTGACCATAGTGGCTGGGGCTTGTGGGAGCTGAAGTCCACAAACATCTGGGGACCCACAGGTTGAGAACCACTGGCCTAGAGGATGTTGGCCAGAGAAGACTGAAGGCAAGGCAGGAAACTCTGACCTAGTGATCTTGGAAACCTAGTGTCCTCTGGAAACTGGATATTGAGTGATATTTTTTTCACAAGCCAGTACTTCCTAAGATAAATGGGGGCTATTAAAGAGGAGCTGAGAATGAGACAAGTGGAAGAATTAGGTGCTCTTGTAGACACGAAACACAGGAAGTCTATGAAGCTTCAGCAGTGTATTAGTAGATGCAGTACCATTCTTTGCAACTTTTGTTTTAGAAAAAGGTGACTGGTGATGTTATTAAGATTGGAGCCTTCAAATATCTAGGGTTCTGCAGCCCAGTAAAGTCCCACATGACCACCTAAAGAAGAAGCAACAGCACCCCGAACATGCTCTGAATCTATCTTGTTATTGAGCTTGGCAAACAGGCTTGTTTTGCTTTAACGTCTCAAAGTATGAAGAAGGAGCTATGCCCTTGTATGAAGGATAGTTCTGTTGTTTCCCAACTGAAATGATTCATGTGGTTATGAAAAGCCCATGCTTCCATGGCAGCCCCCTTTAAAAATCTTTTGCTGCTGCAGACCACCAACTCTAAACTCAAGACTTAAAAACTTAAGATGCATCAAATATTTATTTAAAATTGCTCATCAAGCGTCTTCAAATTTGGAGAGAAGGAAGAAATGAGTAAATGCATACACTCTTATAACATTTTTTGGGAACGATTCCATGCAAATGTGCCTTCCTTCCTCCCCCCCTTCTCTTTCTCTCCCTCCCTCCCTGTTTTAACTGTAAAAGTTCATAACACTTCTTTAAGCTTTTGTAGATTCCCTGTGATGACGCCAAGGGTCCACGAATCCCAAGTTAAGAACTACTGCTCTATGGAACTGTTAAATCAACTGCACTATTGGAAGTGACCGGCCACCTGAAAAAGCAAGAGTTTCTTGTAAATATAGAGGATGTTTTGAATAGCAATAGCAATAAACACAGGGCTATGGTGGAAGCAGAGATACTGCTGAGCATGAAAGAAATTTGAGGCTCAGGCCTCTTAGGAGGAAAATCTGCATAAATTTTGAAAATGCTGATTTATGTTCATACACACACACACACATACACACAGAGCTCAGTTAAGGCCCCCAAAAGTAGATTTTCCAGCTCTGGAAAGCAGCCAGCCTTGGAGACTTTTCCTACTCTTGGAGAAACCTCCACACCACAGTAACAGGAGGGTTCAGACAGAAAGTTTTCTTCTTTCTTTCTTTCTTTCTTTCTTTCTTTCTTTCTTTCTTTCTTTCTTTTTTCCCCCTTCTTTCAATATCTGTGGGCTCCTGCAGATGAGACAAATATTTTCTGAGGCTGTGATATTTTTTTGCTGAAGTTCTTGGGCTTTTTTTTTTTAAAATAGGCAAACAAAGGTTGCTGTCGTCCCAGCCAATTTTCTTGCAGTTTCTGGCATCAACTGCAACCTGATCTCCCAAAGTCTTCAACCAATTCTCAAACCACACTGGCTCTTTACTTTAGATTTTACTGTATGCGTACAGAAAGGAAAGAAGGGGATTCTGAAACAAACAGTTACTAGTGTATGGCAGGCTTCAGGCTTCACTCAGACCAGTACAAAGGTACATCTATAATATATTTTCATCATACTGAAGAATGTTCTCTCTTAGAGAATGATTAGTTCTTCTGTGTGCACTTTGGTTCCTGCCACAGAGGGATTCCCCAGATATGTTGAGGCAACTTCGCAAGAACAGATAAGAAACCACTCTGCAGAAACTAGGTGCTTTTCTGTTTGCATGCTTTGGTTGACTGAGAGCTGAACAATAAGGAGCCCTGGTGGCGCAGTGTTTAAAGGCCAGTAATGTAGCCACAAGGTTGTGAGTTCGATCCTCTTGGGCTCCAGGTTGACTCAGCCTTCCATCCTTCCTCAGGTTGGTAAAATGAGTACCCAGCTTACTGGGGGCAATTAGCTAACACATTGTAAACCGCTTAGAGAGCACTTAGCTGATAAGCGGTATAGAAATACACATGTTATTGCTATTGCTATATGCCACACTGAATATTTTACCTTACAGTTGAACCAACAGGTTGGGTTGTCTTCATTTTGCCATTCCAAGGAAGTGGGCAGAGAAAACTCTGCATGGTTAAGAATATGTAACTGAGAACTGGGGGGCCTCCACTGTGTCCCATTGGAAGGGGGAATATGATGTGGGAGGAGACAGAAAAGGGTCTTCTCACTTGTGGCACTCTTACTGTGGAACACCCTCTCTTTGGCTCCAGTGTTGGCACCATAGAGAGCCAATGTGGTGTAGTGTTTTGAGTGTTGAAGGGCGACCTTGGAAGCCAGGGTTCAATTCCCTGCTCAGCCATGGAAATCCACTGGTTGACCTTGGCACATCATGCACTGGCAGCCACAGAAAACCCTGCGATAAGTTTGCCTTAGGGTCGCCATTAGTTGGAAATGACTTGAAGGCACACAACAACAACAACCAAGCCAAAACATGGCTTTTGATTAAAACCTTTGAGGACTGATTTACTTTGAAATCTATGTGGTTTTAAATTGTTACACCTTCTAAAGCTGTTCAGTATGTGTCTCGTTCTATATGTTTTATCTCATTTAAATCATATATGCTTTTAATGTGGAAGTGTTTGAAATAGTTTATACTGTGCACCATCCTCAGATCTGACAACAAAGGGTGAGAAATTAATATTTTAATAAATAAATCCATGAAATAAAATAAACCTCTCCACCTCCACCCCACTAGTTTTTTCCTACCCTTAAATTGAACCCCATCAACACTCAAGGGCTAAATTAGTTCCACAGAGGCCAACTGGGTTTTTGTACCTTTTAAATAGTTCTAATGGGGAAAGGGAAATTTGGGGAAAGGGCGAAACCCATCAGTAGGGGAAGTTGAAGCCTCCTTCATCTGTACACAGCAGTCCTGATCTAGATTGGGTGACTACATACTTATTGGGAAGTAAAAAAGAAGTCTGTTACTATGTTATATTTGCATAATGTAGAGTTTTATCCAGAGTAAAAGAGAATAAACCACGAAGACACTTGAAAACGTTCTCCAATGGAAACACTGGTGTTACTCCACTGGAAAAACCCTATCCCAGGGTCTACAATTTTGATATTAAATATGATTCTGTGTGCCTGAGAGGTCGCCCGGATGGCCACGTAGGCAGCCACAGTCAAATGATCGAAAACCAGGTCAGGCCAGTAAAATCCCCAGTCACATAGCCCCAGGAGACCTCAAGCTGGGCAAACCCACAGTAGACAAAGGGTCCTCAGCCCCTGAGAAGCCGATGTGAGAGGATTAGCATTTTTGCCCCAAGGTGAGCAAATATCCTATCAGGTGAGGACCATTTACATGAAGTCACACCACAACCAAAGGCAGCCGAAGATCCTGAGACTTTGGCAACATCTTGTAATCTCATCACACAAAGGAAGTTACCATTGTTGAGCTTCTTTCTCGTTGCAACACCCATTGTTCTCCCTGGGAAAGGATTAGCCCTCCACGTACTTTTTCCCCTACAAATAGTCCCAGTTTTTGAGCGTTTCTTTGGATCACTCCCGGTCATCCCAGCAGACTGTTTCTCTGTCTGTTGAGTAATTCCCTCAGCCCTCTCCGTGCTGAGCTCCCCTTCTCTGCTGTTTTTCCTGGACCAAGGACTTCAGGAAAAGGTGCAGTATTACCCCAGCGTGGCCTGACCCTGTAAAAACTAGGTAAAAAGACCCCACTAGGTTACCCTGCCTCTCGCATTGCTATTGCTTGTGCTCTTGCTAGTTGCCATTCCCCATCACGTGGAGCACATCCTCAAGGGACCCCAGAAATCAGGGTAACACCGATGCCTTACCCAAACATAACTAGCAAACATATTGAAGGACCCATGCAGATTTGCTCAAGTGGGCATGACTAACAAGCCTCTAGAGTCTGATTGGGCAACTGTGGAGCAGGGAAGGGTAATTTTCTGGCCCTTCACTCCCCAGCTGAGTGCACTGATATGTCTTATGGTCATGTCACACCACTACTGTTTTGGGGTTGTTGGTTTTTTTGCTGATTTGGGGGGAAATGTTGGGTTTTCCTTAATTTTTAAGGTACTTGGGAGGAGTTATGGGGGTAAAACCACTGTGTTCTGCAAAAGTTTTAAGATATTTGTGAAGATCAGGGGTGAATTCAGGACAAGCCTAAAAAATTAAATTGGGGTGCTAGGGGACAAATTGTGGCCTCATATGGCCCAAGGGCATATTCTTAGAGTCCAGCTTCTCATTCTGCCTAATTTGGATTCCTTGCCAAGATAATTTTATTTTACTGAATGCAAAGTACTAAATGTTAAAACTGCTGCAAGTTACTGCTTGAGCTGAGCCAAGAGTAGACAAGATTTTTCTGCTTTTGAAATAGCACTGACTTGGTTTATTAGCAAAACCAGAAGGAAGGTGCTGAAACCTCCACCCCAACGGCCATGGACATCACAGCCTGGGTCCCCACCCACTAATCATGCAGATGTTTCATGGCTGACTCTTCTTCTTCTTCTTTGGTATTTTTAAGAGACCTGCAATTATGCTATGAACCGCACAGTAACAGAATAACTTAAAAGGCCTTTAGGCACAGAGAAGGCTGACTTCTATGTCTGCTGACATTATTCACTTACTTTATCCAGGACCTGTGTGTGTGTGTGTGTGTGTGTGTGTGTGTGTGTGTGTGTGTCACTTTTCTTGGACTACAGTTCCCAGAATCCAGTGGCTATGCTGGCTAAGGGATTTTGGGAAGTGTAGTCCCCAAAAGTAGTATTTCTAACCTCTGCTTTTAAGAAGTGTCTTCATCCATGCCAACGTACTTTGAAATCAACTTCAGACGTCCCCGTTTGTGCACCTGCTGTTAAGATCCATCAGATTAGCTAGGACAAGCATTAGACCTCAGTCAATGGAGGCCTCATATTTATGGAAACTATTCCAGCTGAGGTGTCTATGACCCCATTTAAGCAGGCCTTCACGTAGACTTTAAAGGTCCATTTCTTTCTGGCCATTTTTCTCAGTATTTGCTACCTAAAATGGTGCTGAAATGGTTGTAGTGAATAGATATGACCCAGTTGGTCCCTAGTGGAACAAGGGCTGAACTATTTCATCAACCGGGCCCACCTGCCCCGTGGACGACAGTGCAGTTGGACCACCCAGAACCCAGGCCACAATGTCACCACAACGGCGGATAAACAGGCCAGCAGCTAGACAGAAAATTTGCCAGCCAAACTGGATAGAATCAGAGACAAACAGGATGATGGAGCTTGTGCTGGAGACTCAGGAAATAGTGCTGCACAAGAGGCTACCAATGCAAGACTGGCCTTGCCATAGACAAGGAGTTCTGCACACTTAGGTTCAATATATGAGTGAGTAAACAGTGCAGTAAGAACTGGAATGACATCAAGCAGGTGATGTGAGGAGAGGACAGACAGATAATGCCAAGGTCACTTGAGGTAACGGGCTTCAGTAGACTTAACTTATCCACAGCCTAGATGCTGCAAAGAGAGGGCTTGCTAATGACTTCTATTGCCGCAGAAATGCCTATAGGTGAAGCAACCCAATGGCACATGATGTGCATGCTTGCACCATATGCAAAAGACATGTCCCATTCCCATCAGTTTCCTACCTTATTGCAACTCCTGTGAATGAAGCAGAGCAGCAGACGACTCTGGCAGAATAACTCCATATATATGTTGTTCCAGATGTGCTCAGTACTTTGCAGCCACTTCTAATTTTGTGCAGGTTCTGGAGGGTAACATTGCTTTCTGAACAGTCAGGAGGAAAGAAACAATAGTCCCAATGCATTTGATAAGTGTCCAAGTGTCCCAATGCATTTGATAAGTGTCCAAGTGTCCACCCAGCAGCTGGAATAATGCCATAAAACAGATTGCTGAGATCCTCAGAACACTACCTGTGCTGCATGAGGAATTGTGAGATGTGGTGGTTCAGAGATCAAAGAGAGGAATGCAGAGTTGGTGGAGGGAATAAGAAATCTGTGAGAGGAGACTGATAAGAGGCCAGGACATCAGCAGATACTGGAAAGCATTGTAGCCAGTGATGTAAACTTGAATAGATAGACTCGGACTTAAGTCACTTCAGTGACTCAACTCGGCCATAAATGATGCACTGACTCAACTCAGCTCGAGACTTGTATATTTTTAATGACTGACTTGCTGCCCTTGGTTTGGTAACATAACACATTCATCCAGAAACCTTGCATCTTTGAACAACACCTCCATCTCTTCTTGCCTACTGGTCACGTGATGATCTGTCTCAAGCCCAAAGGGTGGGCGCATTTCTCAGAGGGGAACAGCAAACTGGTTAGGCAATAGGCTTGAGGTCTGCTCAGCAGCCTGTCCCTGGTGCATATCGGAGGAACCTTCTAAAACATTTCCTAAGATCAGAAGACAAGACTTGCACCCCAGAGTGCAGGGTGCATTTCTCAGAGGGCAACAGCAATTATGTTAGGCAAAGGGCTTGAGGAAGAAGGATCCTTCCTTCTAAAACATTTGAATCTTCAGTAATGGATAGTAAGATAGGATCCTATTCCCCATTTCCAAAGCTGCAGATGGCAAAATTGCAAATGTGGAGAGCTGGCTCTGCTTAAATTGTTAAAACTGACTTCATTTCACTCTGTCCAATATTTCCGGAATTTTGGTTGGGGTATAAAGTTAGCTTCCAGACTTGAGAGCTGACTTGAGACTTGTCTTTAAAGTATCTTCAAGGACCTGAGAATTGACTTGAGAACCTGAAGACTGGAGATTTGAGACTTGAGACTTGGAGTAAAAGACTTAAATACATCACTGATTGTAGCACTCTGGACAGAAATCGGCTAGGCAGCAGGGAGGGAGGGAGGGAAGAAAGAGAGAGAGAGAGAGACATGGAGATGATGCAGTGCTGTACAGCACTCTGACACCCATGACCCAAGACCCATGCAGCATATCCCGTCTCCTAAATCTACACATGATCTGCAACCAGAGGTTTTTCATCATCTCTCAAACACCAGATAGAAGGGATGTTTGCACCCAGCCTAGCCCCACATGAAAGCACCAGCTCCCATCTACCAAGGCTGTTGTGCAAAATGACACTAGGAAATGCAGGGTAAGGACCAGCAATGCCTGCTCACTTGATGAATACATCAATCCAGATATGGACATATACTGTTCCAATGACCTTACAAGTGGGGGAAGCCAGATGAGATGTCAGGATGGCAGAGGAGTCCAATACATTCATGATGCAATTTGCTGCATCATGGAACAGCACGATGCATGGTTGCATTTATGACTGGCTCTCCTTCATGCGATTCAACTTGTCTGTGTTTTGCTGCACTTATCCATGGTGTCCTATGGAGGGGGGCGTCCTAGGAGGAAGTGGAATATAACCCAACACCAGCTCGACCATTCGCTCCTCCAAAGTTCATGGACTCCCTGCAGGAACAGTTTGTCCGGGAGAGGGAAGCTCACCTCCAGCAGCATGACCTTTAAGGCCATTTCCACACTAGACTGTTATAGTGCTGTTATTCCACTTTCGACATCCTCTGGATTCCGGGGATTTGCAGTTTAGGGAGGGAACCAAGGGGGTTGTAAGTGGAATATTAGCTCTATAGCAGTCTAGTGTGGAAATGGTCTAACAGTCCACACTGGGCCTTTTTTTAAATTAAAATTCAAATAATATAAACAAAGCAATTATAGTTGTCACATATATGTATGTCACAAACATGTATAAATAAGTGGATAAAAAACATAATTGAAAAATGACACGTACATTATTACAAGAGCAAAGAAAAGGGGGAAAAAAGTAATGTTGGACCTTTTTGTTGTTAGAATCATAGAATCATAGAAATGTAGAGTTGGAAGAGACCACAAGGGCCATCCAGTCCAACCCCTTGCCATGCAGGAAAACCCTCAAAGCACTCCCGACAAGTGGCCATCCAGCCTCCGCTTAAAAGCCTCCAACAAAGGAGACTCCACCACACTCTGTGGCAGCACATTCCACTGCCGGACAGCCCTGACTGTCTGGAAATTCTTCCTGATGTTCAGGTGGAATCTCCCCTCCTGCAGCTTGTATCCATTGCTCCTTGTCCTGGTCTCAAGAGCAGGAGAAAACAAGCCCACTCCCTCCTCAACATGACATCCCTTCAAATATTTAAACATGGCTATCATGTGCCCTCTCAACCTTCTCTTCTGCAGACTAAACATACCCAGCTCTCTAAGTCTGTCCTCATAGGGCATGGCTTCCAGGCCCCTCACCATTTTGGTTGCCTTCCTCTGCACCTGCTCCAGCTTATCCATATCCTTCTTGAACTGGGGTGCCCAGAACTGGACACAGTATTCCAGATGAGGTCAAATCAAAGCAGAATAAAGTGGTACCAATACCTCCCTCGATCTAGACACCATACTCCTATTGATGCAACCAAGAATTGCGTTGGCTTTCTTGGCTGCCGCATCACACTGCTGACTCATGTTCAGCTTGTAGTCTATTAAGACTCCTAGATCCCTTTCACACGTACTGTTAGCCAGCTACGTGTCCCCCATTCTATATTTCTGCATACCATTTTTTCTGCCTAAGTGTAGGACCTTACATTTCTCTCTGTTGAAATTCATTTTGTTAGCCTTGGCCCAGCTCTCCAATCTGTCCAGGTCCTTTTGAATTTTGATCCTGTCATCAGGCGTATTAGCAACCCCTCCCAATTTGGTGTCATCTACAAATTTGATCAGCGTGCCCTCTATTCCTTCATCCAAGTCGTTAATGAAGATATTGAACAGCACCGGGCCCAGGACAGAACCCTGTGGCACCCAGCTAGTCACTTCTCTCCAGGATGAGAATCTGCCATTGGTGACCACCCTTTGGGTACGGTCAGCCAACCAGTTACAAATCCACCTGACAGTAGCCCTGTCCAGTCCACATCTTACTAGCTTCTTTGCAGGAATGTCATGGGGAACTTTGTCAAAGGCCTTACTGAAATCAAGATATACTACGTCCACAGCATTCCCTTCATCTATCAAGCAAGTAACTCTATCATAAAAAGAGATAAGATTAGTCTGGCATGACCTATTTTTGAGAAATCCATGTTGACTTTTCGTAATTACGGCATTGTTTTCTAAGTGATTAGAAACTGACTGTTTGATGATCCGCTCCAGGATCTTTCCAGGTACTGATGTCAGGCTGACTGGGCGATAATTATTTGGGTCCTCTTTTTTCCCTTCTTGAAGATGGGGACAACATTTTCCCTCCTCCAGTCTGCCGGAACTTCTCCTGTCTGCCAAGAGTTTTCAAAGATTATAGCAAGAGGTTCCGCAATGACCTCTGCTAGTTCTTTTAAAATCCTAGGATGCAATTCATCTGGCCCTGGAGACTTGAATTCATCCAGTGTGGCCAGGTATTCCTGTACTACCTCTCTATCTATTCTGTGCTGCATTTCTCCCACTTCCTCACCTGCTCCCCAACCGCCAGGTTGAGTGTTTTTATCCTTTTGGGGAAAAACTGAGGCGAAGAAGGTGTTGAGGAGTTCTGCCTTTTTTCTTCCTCCTGTTATTAATTCACCATCTTCCTTGCGCAGTGACCCTATCGTCTCCTTCTTTTTCCTTTTGCTGCGGACATATTTAAAAAAGCCCTTTTTATTGTTTTTAATGTCTCTGGCCGGCCTAAGTTCGTTCTGTGCTTTAGCCTTTCTGACCTTCTCCCTACATCTCCTGGCTACTTGCTTATAATCTTCTTTGGTGATTTCCCCCTTCTTCCATTTCCTGTACATGTTTTTCTTAATACTTAGCTCAGCTGAGAGCTCTTTAGTCAACCATTCCGGTTTGTTCAGATGCCTTCCATTTTTCCTCCTTAATGGCACAGTTTTAGCCTGTGCCTTCAGTACCTCCCTTTTAAAGAACTCCCATGCCTCCTGAACTCCTTTCTCATTGACTATTCTTGACCACTGGATTTCAGCCAGCAGCTCCTTCAGTTTACAGAAGTCTGCTTTTTTAAAATCTAAGACGAATGCCTGGCTACACTTGTCTTCTCTTCCCCACTGAATGCCAAATTCTAATAGGGCATGGTCACTCTCTCCTAAAGATCCAACCAGCTCTACGTCATTAACAAGGTCTTCCCTGTTGGTCAGGATCAGATCCAGAATATTTGATCCCCTTGTCGCCTCTTCCACCTTCTGGACCATGAAATTGTCTGCAAGACAAGCAAGAAACTTGCTGGACCTTGCCGCCTTTGCAGAGTTTGACTGCCAACATATATCCGGGTAGTTGAAATCCCACATTATTACTGTATCTCTCCTTTTTGAATGTGCAGTCATTTGGTCTACGAAAGCACCATCGAGGTCCTCAGTCTGGCTTGGAGGTCTGTAGTAAACCCCCACTATAATATCCCTATTGTTTCTCGCTCCCTTAATTCTTACCCAGATGCTCTCGACCTGGCTTCCGGTGTTCAAGTCATGGATCTCTTCACAGGTGAAAACATCCTTGTTTTTCCTGTCTCTTCAATGTTTGCATTCAATTGCACTACTTAATTCTTTTGTGTTAATAAACATTTTCATGGTGCAATCTAACATTTCTCTGGCTGTTCATGTCTGCACTGGTCTGCTCTATTTAAGTGTGTCAACCTCCAGCACCAGGTGACTTTGTCAAGACAAATACCATTGCCTTTGGCCCACAGGGTACTGTGATGGCAAACTTATTCATATGTGCCCTACTGTTGCAGGGCATGTGTGCATTACCTAGAACAGTGCCCCTCACCTCCGCACATTGCACAGTGCCATTGTGCAATGGGATGTCAGCCATGAGCACTGACCACTTATCCACATACATTGTACTATATTGGCATTCAATCGCTGTGTAATGCAAGCCTAACATTACAAGATTGGTAACTATTTACGCTTTGCTGAAGTGATGTACAGCTTTAGTTAATGTGTTCACACTAAAGTCGTTGAACTCCACATCCTTCAGACATATACCTAATACTGTGGGAATGAATCAACACCTCTGAATCTAGCCCCAGATCTGAAGCTGAGAACTGGACTCTAATTTTTCAGCTATGAGTGCTCAGCTTTTGAAACTGAAAGCCTGTTCTTTTTCCTTTGAATTTGACAATGCTGCCCTTGTGCATGCTGCAAAAGAAATTATCCAGTTTGCCAATTCAGCAATAAGGCAACCATCCTCACAGGGCATGCACAGGACATTGTCCCTCAGCTGATATGTAGCCGTAACATGAAGACACTAGAGTTCATATTTCTGCAAATATACCTTGGACACTATCCTTCCTGAAGAATGTGGGTTCTTGCAGAAATGCTCCATTGCTCTAGCTGCAAAGTTTCTCAAGAACACAGGTAGCCATAAACACTTTGAGGATACCAACTATATTTCTCACCTGAAGTATGTGAAATGGAGGGTGCCATGGAAACAGCTGTAAGCTTGTGATAATTTTAAAAAAGAGAGATTATTAACTAGTGTTCTTCACCTCCTGTTTGATGGGGGACACAACTTTTCCTATCTCTATTTTAACTGTAGCTTTCTGTAATTTGAGACTTAAATGGACAGAAATGAACAGGCCTCTTGTTACCTAAAACAGCCACAGAGAACAAAAGCTTTAAAACCTACCTGCTTATCTATGCATTTTTTACCTCACTAAACTCTTTTTACCAATCAGCTGAATTTAAAAGCATTCCCAGGAACAACCAATGAAACACTCCACAGATCAAGCATGAGAAAGCTACTTAAATGGCATATGTTTTTACCAAAAAAGTTGCTGACCAAGGAGGAGACCAGTTTCTTAGTCATGGAAAACGATTCCGAAAACAACAAAGGCAGAGTGGCAATATTTAGAGATGGCCCCTCCCTAAACTGTAACCCCAGGATTCCATAGGATGTTGAAAGTGGAATAATAGTGCTATAACAGTCTAGTGCGGAAATGGCCTCAGTCTACCAATTTCTAAGAAAAAAGAATTGCATGCTCTTCTTCCTGGCAGAAACAGTTTCAGTGGTCTGGGCAACTATATGTACAGAGAAGAAAATGAGTGAACCCAGTTTTTTTTGTTTGTTGGGCATCTTCTTTATAACAGTCAAGATATGGAGAGTCTTTCCAGTGATGTCATTAAGCTTCTTCTCTGAAAGAATGACCATCCATAAAGCAGTGGCTCAACAGGCGTGAAACTCTCAAAGAACACTTAGCAACAAAATATGCCTTACCATGAATATATATTTCTATGACTGCAGATCTGGTAATTCTGTGTGATGTGTGCATACTCTCAGCTGTTCTGGACCAAAGACATGGGAAGGGATGCAGGATAGGTTCACGAAAATATTATGTCATGACTTCAGATCACTTGTTCTGTTCCAGCCCAGAGATTCAAGAAATTGCTGTAAACATATTTGCTTGTCTTTAGGTATATATAGCCATTGCCATTGTCACATGGCATGTTGTGGTTGAAAGAGGTGCAGGAAGATTTTGTGGCACGGATCTTTCATGCAAAATCTTAAAAAACAAACAAAAGCAGAAAAAGAAGCCATCCTCTCCATCGCAAAAAACTCGGTTTCAGGCAGGTTTGGGAACAAGAAGACTGTCCGTGGTGTGATAAGGAGAGGAACACTGCTGCTCTCTGGGGGGTGTCCTGCCTGCATAAAGTTACGCCACCGCTTCTTTCACCGGATTGCAAGTGCCCACGCTGCCAAGAGAAGATCATTAACAGGAGTCTTGAATCTGGGCCTCCATCCCCACCCACGCTGGTGCTCCAATATTGCAACATTCTTGCCTCCACCCAGGACACAGGAAATATTGTGTGTAGACAACAATCCTCTCAGCCATCTTACCCCAGCCAGGGAGATGCAAATCATCACATCAATTAACATGGAAACTATTATAGTTAGATAGAGACTTCTGTCTGAAATGTCTCCCATCCTTTGGATACATAAATTCCTTTAACTGCAAGGACAGTAGACAATTGAGGCAACATTCGCATTTATAATGCCCCTTGATTATCCGGATGTGTAGCCCCGCCATGGGAACGGAGCAAGGTCTGCTGTGTATTGAGCCAATGTGTTTAACCATTGTAGGAGCCACTATGTATTACTGCTGAACTTGGCTATAATAACTACAAGGTATCTGTTGCTAATTGATCATTGACCAGCTTATTTTTGGAAAAGTTACTATTGGCTGAGGGTAATCTGGAAGTTGTAGTTCAAAAAACTGTTTCCAAACTGTTTTTTCAGGGGGTCAAGAGGCAACAGTGCTCATGGTTATGTTTCTGGTACATAGGTAGAGCGCATTTTTACGCATTTTATGCATTGTGCCAAAATAATTGCAAGCCTGTTAGAGTAGAAGTAACTGGCCAAATAAAACTAAGCAGCGTTCACAGAAATGAATTCTTCTTTATATGATTACTTTCCACTTTCTCTTGAAATTCAGCCCAAAGACAATGGTGTAAGGAAGATTGCAAGCCGTATTTCTCACAATTAAAGGAACTTTTCACCCTCATTTGTTTTGAAAGAAGGATGAAAAAAGTCCCTAAAACTAATTATCAGTGTATTTAGGGGTACAAGCAGTAAACTGAACCAGCATTTCTCCCCCATTTCCCTTTCTCTTGGTCTATTTGCACGGAATGGCACTTTGCTATCCATTCTTCAACTGAAGAGAGGCCGGCTGTTTCCTCTTATGCTATGGCTTTCTTTGGAATGTCCCCACTAATTTTGTGAGAGGGGATTTACAGCAACCACCAAGGATGAAAAAAGATCAGCAACAAAGCTGTGGCAGTGAAAAGGGTGGATAGGGTATGAAAAAGCCAAACTCAGTGTTGAAAACCAGATGCTAACTTCTCAAAAATCATGCACTGATTTTTTTTTACAGCTTGTTTGACCATACTGAAGCATGGCTTGATTACATCCTATTTGCATTAGGGTAACTCATTCAATACGAGGCTGCCTTTGCAAAGTATTTGAGAACTTCTATGGGTCCGAGAAGCTGTGGCCAGATTGCTGACTGGACTGAACAGAAATTCTCTGTTACAAAAACTTCACAATTAAAAGTGCTAGTTATAACCTATTAAAGGCCTACGTGGCTTGGGTTCAGGCCATCTGAAAGAACCTGTCCCCCCTAGGAAACTGCCTGAGTTTTGAGATCTTCAGAGGAAGACTTTCTCTCAGTGGAAGGAGGACTCTGTATCCATTGGGAGAAATTTCCATTTTCAGTAGACACAAAAAGGATCTGGCATACAAAGATCTCAGTACTATTTATTATTAGCAGATTAGACATTCCCGCCCACTGAAAACACCTTCGAGGACTGACATTCAGTCGATGGCTTCGGAGACTACGGTATGCGGCATTGCATGAAAAGCTCGCTCACAAGCTGAAATTTGCCACAAATAAAGAACACAGAAACAATTTTTAGGCAATTTGGTATTCATAAGGATGCATTTCACACAAACCTCTAGCTCAGTTAATGAAATTGTGTATTAATCCCTTTAAAATTCTGGATTGATTGATTGATTGATTGATCTTTGTTTTAATAAACAAAATGACTCTGCTGACTAGCAAAATGTATAACCTGCAAATAAAAATAGAATGGATAAACCTACAAGCTCAGTGTATCAGTGGTATGGAAGATAAATTTTGGAGCAATGCAGTAAAGTCTGTGTTAACAAAGATGCTTCCTAAAAATCAGAATGGAATCATGAAAAATCTCATCAATTTTTATATTACTGTTTTACATAACCTACAGAAAATTATATCACATGACATCGATTATACTCATCTTCAAACACTTAAATGCATTAGATCTGAAGAATGGCAGATTTTCCCAATTCAAAGAGGGTATTAATGATGCATTATGACCCTGCAGACTGGGGTTCAATGTCTTGTTCAGTTATGGAAACCCACTGGGTGACCTTGGACATGTCACACACTCTCAGCCCAAAAATCACCTTAGGGTTGCCATAACTCGGAAATGACTTGAAAGCATGCAACAACAATTAATGCTGTAAAATTCACAGAAATTTGTGCTGGTTTCAATTTCGACCATCTTTTAAAAGGAATTTTCAAGCTTTAAGGACTTCTTAAGAGAAACTGGAAATATTCACATCACTGAAAATGTCAATAGAAAATAGATAACTTTCTTCAGTAAAGTTATTTTAAGAGAAATGCCCAATATATTGTGGTTAATATCCTACATTTTGAGCATTGCAGCATTAAATGCTTTTGTACAGTGTTTTTCTCTTCTAAAAAAGAAACGGAGTGATGAAAGGAACTCATGTTCTGTAAATCTAACCATATCTGAAACTGAATTTTAATCATGGCTATCAAGCATTTTTGTCTGATGCATGCAAAAAAACAAAAAGACACCAAATATCAATTTTCATAAAGACACAAATTTGTGCATCATGTAACTAATGCTTGGAGAATGTGGATGATATGTTAAATTTACAGAGAAATGCTTGGTTATGCTAAATGATACTTCTATTTGATATTCAGGTGGAAAATTTTAACTGCCACTACCTGACTGTCAACTCTTCCTGTCATGAATTTCAACTGTTCTTTACTGCTGTTTTGAAAACCTACCAAATCTAATGCCAGAAAAATTCACCTTCTCTTCTCATGCATTCTGTGTGACATCTTGCATGAATTTTCAGTGTGACTTCTCTAGAACTGATAACGGGTGTAGGACCTGCCTTCACCTCCTTGAATTAAAAGCCTCAGCTTCCCCTTACCATTGTATTTTAACATTATATTTAGACTCTTAAGAGTATTCTAAAGAATGTTTTCCCAGGACACCCCCACTGCACGAGACGAATGCTACTTGCTTTAATATGCACTTTTTTTCTGCATTCCAAGCAACTTTCCCTTGGTATCTACCAGTTTTCTCTGCATTAGCTCATAAACTCCAGGGACTGCCCTTGTAACATCACCAGGTCCACATTCTGAGAAGTCACGGGGCCTGCGATGGCCCTGACTGGGCAAATAGGCATTCCACCCCCCTAAATGTTTGGGGGGAGATTTTACTCTTCTTGAAAGCCTGGTTTGGTCTATGACTTTCAGCTCCCTGAATGACAAGATAATGCTCTCTCTCTCTCTCAGTTCGTGTATAGAACCTGACCAGACAACCAGTCATAGAATCATAGAATCGTAGAGCTGGAAGAGACCCCAGGGGCAATCCAGCCTTGCAGGAACACCCTCAAAGCACTCCCGACAGATGGCCATCCAACCTCTGCTTAAAAACCTCCAAAGAAGGAGACTTGACTGCACTCTGAGGCAGCATATTCCACTGCTGGACAACATTGACCGTCTGGAAGTTATTACTGAAGGTCAGGTGGAACCTCTTTTCCTTTGGTTGGAATCCATTGCTCCTTGTCCTAGTTTCTGGAGCCGCGGAAAACAAGCCTGTTTCCTCTTCAATATGACATCCTTTCAAATATTTAAACATGACTATCATGTCTCCTCTTAATTTTCTCTTCTGCAGACTAAACATACCCAGCTCCCTGAGACACTCCTCATAGTGCATGGCTTCCAGATCCTTCACCATTTTGGTCACCCTCCTCTGGACACGTTCCAGCTTGTCAATATCCTTCTTTAAATGAGGTGCCCAGAAATGGACACAGTATTCCAGATGAGATCTGACCAAAGCAGAATAGAGTGGTACTATTACTTTCCTCTATCTAAACACCATACTCCTATTGATGCAACCAAGAATTGCACTGGCTTTCTTGATTGCCACATCTCACTGGTGATTCATATTCAACTTGTGATCTACTAAGACTTCTAGAGACCTTTCACACATACCATTGTCCAGCCAGTTGTTTCCCATCCCACAATGATGCATTTCATTTTTTCTGCCTAGATGTAGGCAGAAAAAAATTCTCTTATTGAAATTCTTTTTGTTAGCTTTGGCCCAGCTCTCCAATTTGTCAAGGTCATTTTGAATTTTGATCCTGTCCTCTGGTGTATTAGCAACCCCTCCCAATTTGGTATCATCTACAAATTTGATTAGCATGCTCTCTATTCCTTCATCAAAGTAATTGATAATAATGTTGAATAGCACTGGGCCCAGGACAGAACCCTGTGGCACCCCATAAGTCACTTCTCTCCAGGATGAAAAGCAGCCATTGGTGAGCACCCTTTGGGTTCAGTCAGTCAACCAATTACAAATCCACTTAGCAGTAGCCCTGTCTAGCCCACATTTTACTAGCTTCTTTGCAAGAATATCATAGGAAACTTTGTCAAAGGTCTTACTGAAGTCAAGAAATGCTTTATCCACAGCATTCCCATCATCTATCAAGCTCATAACTCTATCATAAAAAGAGATAAGATTAGTCTGGCATGACTTGTTTTTGAGAAACCCATGTTGACTTTTAGTAATCACAGCATTGCTTTCTAAGTAATTACAAACTGTCTGCTTAATGATCTGCTCTAGAATCTTTCCTGGTGTTGACATCAGGCTGACTGGACGATAATTATTTGGGTCCTCTTTTTTCCCCTTTTTGAAGATGGGAACAACATTTGCCCTCCTCCAGTCTACTGGGACTTCTCCTGTTCTCCAAGAATTCTCAAAGATTAATGCCAGTGGTTCTAAAATTACTTCTGCCAGTTCTTTTAATATTCTTGGATGTAGTTCATCTGGCCCTAGAGACTTGAATTCATTTAGAGTAAACAGATATTCCTGTACTACTTCTCTACCTATACTGTTCTGAGTTTCTGCCACTTCCCTACCTGCTCCCCACCCCCCAGGTCAAGTATTTCTTCTGTTTTGGGAGAAAACTGAGGCAAAGAATATGTTGAGTAGTTCTGCTTTCTCTCTGCCCCCTGTTAATACTTGGCCATCTTCACCATGCAGTGACTCTATCATTTCCTTGTTTTTCCTTCTGCTGTGGCCATACCTAAAAAAGCCCTTTTTATTGTTTTTAATCTCCCTGGCAAGCCTGAGTTCATTCTGTGCTTTAGCTTTTCTGACCTTTCCCTTACATATCCTGGCTATTTCTCTGAATTCTTCTTTGGTGATTTCCCCTTTTTTCTATTTCTTATAGATGTTTATTTTAACATTTAGCCCAATTGAGAGTTCCTTAGTCAGCCATTCTGATTTTTTTAGACACCTCCCATTTCTCCTCCTCAATGGAACAGTTTTAAATTGTGCCTTCAGTAGCTCATTTTTAACTCCCATCCATCATGAGCTCCCTTCTCTTTCAGTATACTTGATCATGGAATTTCAGCCAGTAATTCCCTAAGTTTACAGAAATCAGCTTTTTTAGAGTCTAGAATGCATGCCTGGCTACACATGGCTTCCCCTTCCCACTGAATGAGAAATTCCAATAGAGCATGGTCATTCCCACCTAAGGATCCCATCACATCCACCCCGTTAACAAGGTTATCCTTGTTGGTTAGGATCAGATCTAAAATAGTTGATCCCCTTGTTGCCTCTTCCACCATCTGGACAATAAAATTGTCTGCAAAGCAAGTGAGGAATTTGTTGGACCTTATGCTCTTGGCAGAGTTTGACTTCCAACATATATCAGGATAGTTGAAATCTCCTGTTACTGTCACATCTCTCCTTTTTTAATGTATGGTCATCTGATCCAGGAAAACATCATCCAAATCCTCAGCCTGACTTGGGGGTCTGTAGTAGACCCCCACAATGACATCTCTACTGTTTCTCACCCCCTTAATTCTTACCCAAATGAATCTTACTTTAGTATTGTTGAGGGGATAGAGGCAGCAGAACACTTTAGGGCAGTAGATCCTCAGCTTTGGTCCTCCAGATGTTTTGGACTTCAGCTCCTAGAATTCCTGACTGTTGGCCAAGCTGGTTGGGGCTATTGGGAGGTAAAGTTCAAAACACTTGGAGGACCAATGTTTGGAAATCATTGCTTTCGAGGACAGAGGACAGAGATACTCACAGATGTACCCTCCCAGTAGAGAGGAGTCTTGGTAGACCACAAACTGAACAGGAGTCAGCAGTGTAATGTAGCAGCTAAAAAAGCCAATGCAATTCTGGGTTGCATCAATAAGAGCATAGTATGTAGGTCTAGGGAACTGATAGTACCACTCTATTCTTCTTTGGCCAGAATCCACATAGAATACTGTGTCTAGTTCTGGGCATCATAGTTCAAGAAGAATATTGACAAGTTGGAGCTTGTACAGAGGAGCTCAATCAAAATGGTAGAAGGCCTTGAAATTATGTCCTATGAGAAGCATCTTAGAGCTCTTGGTATGTTTAACCTGGAGAAGAGAAGTTTAAGAGGTGACATGATAGCTAGGTTTAAATATTTGAAGATATGTCATAAGGAGGATAGAGCAAGCCTGTTTTCTGCTGCTCCTGAGACTGGGATATGGAGCAATGGCTTCAAATTTCAGGAAAAGAGATTCTATCTAAACATTAGGAAGATGTAAGAGCAGTCCAACAGTGGAATACACTGCCCCGGAGTGTGGTGGAGTTTCCTTCTTTGGAGGTTTTTAAAGAGAGGCTGGATGGCCATCTGTCAGGAATGCTTTGATGGCATATTCTGTATGGCAGGAGGTTGGACTCCATGGCCTTTGGGGTCTCTTCCAACTCTATGATTCTATGATTGTATGAGGTATGAAGAAACTGTTAGGCAATTGCTGTTATTGCCCTCCCTAGCGTCTGTTGCCTGGTTGTGTCTCTCTGACAACCATCTTAAAACATTATTCTTTGGTTGACACAAGCTGTGCTAATCTTTGGTGACTGACCTCACTTATTATGAATAGTGCTTTTCGGTGGGGGTATATCCACACTGCAGAATTATAGCACTCTGATACCATTTAGGGACTGTACCTCTATCTGTTGGAATCTTGGGATTTATAGTTCAGTGAGGTCCATAGAGCTCTCTAATCCACTCAAGGTGCGTTCTAGCATTAGAGCGCTCTTGCACAGAATTCTAAGGACTTCACCATACTACAGATACCAGGATGCCATCAGATAGAAATATGGCCTTTAAAATCATTATCAAACTGTTATAACTGTACAGTATGGATACACTCCTGGATGTCTGCCGCATTTTTCTTTTACTGGTATATTTTTACATTGTTTTGATTTCTTTAATGTTTGTATTAATTTTGCTGGGCAGAGAGAGCAGAGAGAAATAAGTGTTTGAATGCAGTTAATTTACACACTTTTGGTTATATAAAGAGCTTTGGCTATATATAAAGAGCAGTCCGTGGACCATGGCTTGGAAAAGGACAGTCTTAATATTTTGCTCCCTGCTGTGACCCCTGTAGAAACATCTTTTGGGGAGTATCAATATCATTAAAGAGAAGCTTGCATCAATGTTACCATCCCGGCTAGTTCAGAAGGCAGCAGTGGTCTGAGAGAAAGCATCACTTCCCATCCTAAACATCCTCATTTCTTGTTTGAACTGATTTTGCAGAACAGTATTCCTAGAAAAGTTGCTTTATTTTTAGCCAGAGGCAAATGTTGCATAAGAGAAGCAACTTCTTACCTTCAGTTCTCCAGTTCTCATCAGTTCTCTAACCAGGACTCGCGTGTTAATTGTTGCAGAAATTCTTTTTTAATTGGAATGTGCTATACCGTATTTTTATCATATTTTAATGACATTTTAGAAACTGTCTTAAATTACTGTTTTTAATATGAGTGTCGATTGCAGGGCTTCCCAAACGTGTGCTGTGACACATTAGTGCGTCGCCTGAAGTGTGTAGGTGTGTCGCCTATAATCTTAGAAATGTATGTTATTATTTATAAATCATATATTTTTAAAAATATATGAATGGTTTTCATGAGATGTGTTGTGTCCCCATACATTTTGCTATTACAATTGATGTATGTGTCTGTATCTCTTATAAGGGGTTAGTTTAACCTCCCGTTTGCTAGTAAAACTGAATTACTGTGTCGTGAAATGATCCATGTCTAAAAAGTGTGTCACCAACATGAAAAGTCTGGAAAGCTCTGGTCTATTGAATAGCTTTTTAACATTTGTATTTTCCATTATTTTAACTGTATTTTGTTTTAATTCATTTTGGGAGAAAGATTGGGATATAAATTTAATATATAAAATAAATAAATAACTTATAGCATCCCTCACCATTGGCTGTATGGGCTAGAACTGTTGGATATGGAGATCAGCAAAGTGTAGTCCTCCAGATGTTGTTGGACTGCAACTCCCATCAGCCAGCATAGCCAATGGTGAGAGCTAGTGGGAGTCACAGTACAATATCTGCAGGGCCCACAAATTGCTCATCCCTGGATTAAGGTGATGAAGACCCCAAGTCTAAAGATGGTAAGATATGGAGCAAAGAAGAAAATTGCTCCATTTCCAGAGCCAGGAAAACTATTTGTTTCAGCCAGAAGTCCCAGAACGTTTTAGCTGGCAGCAGCCATGCTGACTGAGACACTTTGTGAGCTGTAGTCCAAAAAAGTAACTCTCCCAAGCTCTGGCCATTCCTTACAGATCATTTAGTAGACGTTAGTCTAACTTTTGCCTTCTGTATTTTTAATTGCATTTATACAAAATTAATAACTCCTGCTTTTAAAACAGAATGGGAAAAATGCAAACCAAATATGAAGCTCTGTGTGACTGTTAAGCCAAAGACTGTGATCCTTTCCCCACAGTCATCTCAAATAACAAGTCTACACTGTTATAGCACTATTATTCCACTTTCAATATCCTATGGAATCCTGGGCTTTGCAGTTTAGAGAGGGGCATTTAGAATTCTCAGCCAGAGAGCCCTTTGGCTTCAGTAAACTACAAACCCCAAGATTCCATAGGATGTTGAAACTGGAATAATAACGCTATAACAGTCTAGTGCAGAAATGGCCATACTGAAATGGTGAATTCCTGTTCCTAAAACGGTGGTCAGCAAAGTGCAGGACCCCAACGTGCAGCCCTTAGGACCCCCAAAGCTCCTCAAAGTCACTAGTTCCTCCCCATTTATTTGGGGGGGTTGCTTTTGTTTCCCCAAACCACCCCAAATCTCCCAAAACAGCCTTAAAAAAGCAATAATTTTCTCCCATAATTTGAAAACGGACAAAAAAGAAAAAAAAATAGCCAAAACGATGGGCAGAAGTGACATCACATTGCTTCAGAAATGCTAAAATGTGCTGCTGCGGGCCACCATGTCGGAACAGGAAGCTCAAATGGCCCCTGCCCTGATTGCAGGTTGTTAACTCGAGCTGGTTACAGGGATCACACAGCCCCTTTGTCGCAACAGCTCCACTGACTGCCAGTCTGTTTCCTGGCACAATTCAAAGTGCCGGTGATGAGCTTTAAAGCCCTACACAGCTCAGGTCCAGGTTATTTGAAGGAGCGTATACTCCCCTACGAACCAGCCTGGGCTTTGGGATCTGCTGGAGAGACCCTTCTCTCTGTCCCACCACCTTCACAGGTGCACCTTGGTGGGAACGCAGGAGAGGGCCTTCTCAGTGGCCGCTCCCAGGCTCTGGAATTCCTTTCCCAAAGAGGTCAGACCGGCACCCTCCTTGCCTACTTTCCACAGACAATGAAAGGCATTCTTATTTCAGCAGGCATTTAATACATGATTATTTTGAAGAAAGATGGTGGCTATTTAAAGTATGATTTGCTTGTTGTTTTTAATATGTATTTTATGTTGTTTTAATGACTATTGTTTGTTTAATGTGTCTTTTAACTTTTTTGTGTTACAGTTTTAACTATGACCATTTCCGCACTAGACTTTTATAGCACTATGATTCCACTTGAAACATCCTATGGAATCCTGGGGTTTGCAGTTTCGGGAGGGGCCGGATGCAAACTCCAGGATTCCATAAGATGTTTCAAGTGGAATCATAGTGCTATAAAAGTCTAGTGCGGAAATGGCTTATCTTTTCTTTTTTAAATTATTGTAAGCCACTCTGAGTCCTTTCAAGGAGAAAAATGGGGTATAAATATAATATTAGTAGTAGTAATAATAATAATAATAACAATAATACAATTGTCCTCCCTGTCCTAGAGGCTTCTTGGAAAGGCAGCTCTCCCTTTTTATTTGGACAGGAAAAGGGCAGACCTGGAGAGGCCAAGGGCCACAAAAAGGGCCCTGAGGGCCACATGCCATCCTAGGGCCATATTTCGCCCACTCCTTTTCTATAGGGAAATTCCATTTCTGGGTTAGGTCCTTTCTGCAGGATGATGCTTTTGTGTGTTGTCCCGTCACAATCGCGGCAGCACCTCTGCCAGGACGAGACGGTGTCCCTAGTGCTCCTCTCCCCATGCAGTTGGATGCCTGTGGGAGGGAGCATGAGGGACATGCCCCTTCTTTCCACACTGCAGCCAGCCTTCTTCCCATGCTTCAGTGGGGAAGGAAGAGCATCATCACACTTCCAGGCCTTCTGCATAGCCAGCTGTGACGGAAGGCTTGCACAATCGGGAGCCATTGACGGAGTTTTTCTGTCAGTCATATACCCTGCAACTGCGCCTGCTGACGATGCGAGAGGGATGGAACCGCAATCATGTCATGCGGAAGTGTTGTTGTGGTCCCACTCCTCTTGCATCCTCATGCCGGGAGGACACCGTCCTGTGGAAAGGGCCTTGGAATAGTGATGGCTTATTACATTTCCAAGCTCACACTTGTATGGAAAGGACCCTTTCGCACTACACAATTCTAGCACTTTGCGTTCACACTAAAAATCCTATAGAATCTTTCAATTTGCAGTTTAGAGAGAGGTATGCAGAATTCACAGCCAGCGAGCTCTTGGGCCTCACCAAACTACAAACGCCAGGATTCCATAGGATTCAGCCATGACAGTTTAAATCGTGACATTATAAATGTGTATAGTTGGCCTTCTATATCTGCACTTTCTGTATCCACAGATTCAACAAACCATGGCATGAATATATTGCCCCCCCCCAAAAAAAAATCCAAAAATTCCAAAAAGCAACCTTTGGTTATGTCACTGTATATAAGGGATGCCATTTTACTACACCATTGTACATAATGAGACTCGACCATCCACAAATACTGGTATCCGCAGAGGGTCCAAGAACCAAACCCTAGTGGTTACCAAGGGCCCACTGTAACGTTAAGAGGTCCTTGATCTTCTCCTGCTTGTCAACATACATATCCTTGAATTAAATTCTATTGGAATCTATTAACTTTAACAGGATTCCACACATAACCTTCTGTCCCTGTGGTTCGAGTACAGACTGCTGTTGGGGAAAGCTGGCAAAGGTGCTATCAGTAAACCAACCCAGCAGTTTTTTTGTTGTTGTTCTTCTTGCCCTAATTATTTGTGCAAACGTGGCATTTTGGTAATATATTTGGCTTTGGCAGGAGAGGTGGGAGGCCGTGTATTTCCTGATGTTGTGATAAATGGGATTGTCCCTGTCTTCAAAGTCTGCTGCCTCTAGAGAATGTGATTCCTTCTTTGGGAGGGGATTTACAAGACCACGGACAAGGAAAACATCTGCAGACAAAGCAGAAAAATATTGCAAATGAGGGATGAGAAGAGGCTGTAGAAAACAACAAACAAAATTCAGCAGCAGCAGCAGTCAGAAAAACTGTTTCTGTAAATTTCTGAGGAAGGCATACTCTCTCAATTGACTCAGTTTTGTAGGGACAGCCCTAATTAATCGTCTGTCATTCTAATTTTTCAAGTGCTTTTAAAATGTCTCAGTTTCTTTCTTCTCTTCCTCCTGATTCTCCCTTTTGTCCTCACCTTATTCTGATGGCTGCAAAGTGTAAAAATTCCAGCAGTGGGGAGGGAAGAAGGGAATAGGATCTTGCCCTTCCCAACAAGCTCAGGAAAAGCAAACTGCTGCAACCTCTCCTAGCTTATCTCCTATTCTCAGTGATAACTTTTGCCATCTTGACCACACTCTGATGTTGCTTGACCACATGGACCCACTTTTCATGTGAAATGTTGAAGAATCCTGTCTTAGAAGTCTTCTGGAGTCCTTACAGCAGGTCGGCCTCAGAGTTGACATCAGATGTGGATGAGAATTTCATTTGGATCATTTTAGATACAAGTATATAGAACTTTAGAAATTCTTAATAAAAGAACAGGAAGAATGTGAGATTTAATGATATTCAAATGTGAGAGAAAGCAAACGCAGAGTGAGAGAAAGCAAACTACCCAACTCAGGCAAACAGCTTTATTGTAAGGAGACTGTGATAGAGGGTGATATATAAATATTTTAAGAAATAATAAATAACTGATATACCATCTGGCAGAGTGAGACAGCTGCTTCAGGCAGCTTTTTTTAACCAAAATTGGCAATTTTAAAAAATGTATTTCATTTGTAAATCATAACATATAAAAAAAATTACAAAAAAAACCCTGACCATACTTCAAAGGTATAATGCCAGCTTTCAATTTGATGTTTGGTGAAGATGTGAAAAAAAGCCTCAATGGCCGTTCTCAGGCTGTGGAACTCTTTGCCATAAAAGACTAGACTGGCCTCCTCCTTGTTCTGTTTCTTCCAGCAGGTGAAAAGGTCTTTTAATTTGAATGAATAACTAAGTGGCTATGTGGAAAGGTCTCTAAATAGGGCACACATTCTGCATTTGTTTTCTTGTCATGGTTTTAAATTTTATATATAGATATATATAGATATAATATTGATATATTATATATTGATATATATATATATGTTATATATTGATGTTTTAATATGGTAGCTTTTCTTTTTTAACCTTTTTCTTACTAATTTTTAGTTCAGATACTTTGTTTTAATTCATGTGTGAGCTGCCTTGGGCCTCCCTGGAGAGAGTGGTAGGATATTAAATAAATAAAAAATAAATAAATAGTCCCCAAGTTAAGCCTATGGCTACTCTGGTCCCATTATACACAAATCTAGCAACTTCCAGCTTTAAATTACCTATGTGAACATCACAGTGATATGAAAAGATACACCACGGTTCCCTTGACACCCTCCAAAATAAAGCAGGAGAGACGATATCAGAGTCCCAGATTGTTATGGGGAACTGTGTTCCAGCATCTGTAATTACAGTAACTTTCTGGAACAGATATTAGAAAGAAATAGTTACAGATACTTGTAATTAGACAGTTGCCAGCATCCTACGTCATGCCTGTACGTGTCAGCGGTAAAAGAGTACAGACAAAATAGACGGGGCTTCCCAGCCTTTCTCTGGGCTACTCTGCAGGGTTGCTAGAGATTCAGCACCCCGGACAGTTCAATTCTCAGAGGATATTGCCTGCTTAAATGTCTCCGCTAAAAAACTCTCTCTGGCCATTTCTGCACTACCCTCTATAGCGCGATGATTCCCCTTTCAACATCCTATGGAATCCTGGGGTTTGCAGTTTCGGGAGGGGCCGGCCGGCCCCTCCGAAACTGAAAACCCCAGGATTCCATAGGATGTTGAAAGGGGAATCATCGCGCTATAAGAGGGTAGTGTGGACATGGCTTCTGTCTCTGTGTGTTTGCTTAACTAAAGTTCTTCCATTTTGAATTTTAGCCCGCTTTAAAGGTTGTTCCTGTTGTCAGCACCCTGTTCTACTTAAAATTATGCTGGCATTAATTGGTAAAGCCAATGCCTGGGTTCCCAGTACTCTTTGTAACACTATTTCTTATACTTCACTGCTGAGCGAATACATGTGTGATTTAAGGTTCGTTGGTGATTGTTAACCAGAAGTTACTTTATTGTCAACCATGTATCGTAGTTTTAGTAGTGGGAAAGCACATATTCTTGTACACGTGCTGTATGCTTTACGAAATCATCGTCATCCCAAATCTATTTAAAAAACCCCTCTTTTTTTACAATAAAGGGGTCCTTCCTTTTGCTCATGTAAGAAATGGTTTTGACTGTTCTTCCTGAGTGGCGGAAGTCCTTTTGACCAAATTTGGGGACCTTTCCAGGAGGATTCAGAGCTGGCCCGCAATTGTGTAGACTACTTGGGGTAGTCCGTGTGGACTTAATATTTTAGGTCTGGCCTCACTTGTGTTTCGAGGGTTTGGGGTTACCCCTAACAAAAGCAGATAAGTAAGTGAAAGGCACTCTGAGCATCCCAGCTGCCACTGCCCTGGCCTCATGGATGATGGAGAGAGAAGAAAAAGCAATGTCTGTTGGATTTAACCCCCTTCCCTACTGCCTTGTGTCTTATGTCTTATTTAGATTTTAAGCCTGAACTGTCAAATTAATAGCTTTTGTGGCTGAAGAGCGGGGTGTAAAACAGCTCTCATGTAGTTAAGTGCTGGTTGCATAGCCCCACCATTCTGCTGAAAGACGGATCAACTTGTATCTGTAGCAAGGAGCAATCAACTAGTGGATCTGAAAACAGACTTGCTGCTTCTGCAGTCCCAGGGGACCAAGTTGCACATTGAAGGCATTGATGAGTACTGAACACACTTTCCAAGCATTTGCAATTACCTGTGCAACAGTTCCATTCACAGAATTACACTTAGGCAACCGTGAACTAAATACAGATTTACACCATGGCCAAAAAAAGTACAGCCATACATGTATATAAAGCACCAGCCATAGATTTTGCAATAATTAAAGCATAACTAAATTCAGTCTTAATTAGAAGTGCAATTTTAAGTTACTTTTACAGATACGATCTCAATTAGTTACTTGCCTCTTGCTTAGACTACAACTACAAGTCGGAGGATTATGGGAAGTATAATCCAAAAAATAACTTCCACGATTAGCATCCAATCGTGGGAGGGGTGGAAACAATGCTATGGGACTTGCAGGAAGGGCACGGGGACTTAAGTGTCTCTACACTAATGCACGGAGTATGGGAAACAAACAAGATGAATTTGAACTCCTAGTGCAACAAAATAAATATGATTTGATAGGCATCACTGAGACCTGGTGGGATGAGTCTCATGACTGGAATGTAGGAATAGAGGGGTATAGCCTATTTTGTAGAAATAGACCAAATAAGAAAGGAGGAGGAGTAGCCTTATATGTCAAGGATGTTTTCACCTGTGAAGAGATCCATGACTTGAACACCGGAAGCCAGGTCGAGAGCATCTGGGTAAGAATTAAGGGAGCGAGAAACAATAGGGATATTATAGTGGGGGTTTACTACAGACCTCCAAGCCAGACTGAGGACCTCGATGGCGCTTTCATAGACCAAATGATTGCACATTCAAAAAGGAGAGATACAGTAATAATGGGGGATTTCAACTACCCGGATATATGTTGGCAGTCAAACTCTGCAAAGGCGGCAAGGTCCAGCAAGTTTCTTGCTTGTCTTGCACACAATTTCATGGTCCAGAAGGTGGAAGAGGCGACAAGGGGATCAAATATTCTGGATCTGATCCTGACCAACAGGGAAGACCTTGTTAATGACGTAGAACTGGTTGGATCTTTAGGAGAGAGTGACCATGCCCTATTAGAATTTGGCATTCAGTGGGGAAGAGAAGGCAAGTGTAGCCAGGCATTCGTCTTAGATTTTAAAAAAGCAGACTTCTGTAAACTGAAGGAGCTGCTGGCTGAAATCCCGTGGTCAAGAATAGTCAATGAGAAAGGAGTTCAGGAGGCATGGGAGTTCTTTAAAGGGGAGGTACTGAAGGCACAGGCTAAAACTGTGCCATTATGGAGCCCTGGTGGCGCAGTGATTAAATGCCAGTACTGCAACCGCAAGGTTGTGAGTTCGATCCTGCCAGGCTCCAAGGTTGACTCAGCCTTCCATCCTTTCGCAGGTCGGTAAAATGAGTACCCAGCTCGTTGGGGGCAATTAGCTAAAATACATTGTAAACCGCTTAGATAACACTAGTTGATAGGCGGTATAGAAAAATAAATGCTATTGCTATTGCTATTAAGGAGGAAAAATGGAAGGCATCTGAACAAACCGGAATGGTTGACTAAAGAGCTCTCAGCTGAGCTAAGTGTTAAGAAAAACATGTACAGGAAATGGAAGAAGGGGGAAATCACCAAAGAAGATTATAAGCAAGTAGCCAGGAGATGTAGGGAGAAGGTCAGAAAGGCTAAAGCACAGAACGAACTTAGGCTGGCCAGAGACATTAAAAACAATAAAAAGGGCTTTTTTAAATACGTCCGCAGCAAAGGGAAAAAGGAGGAGACGATAGGGTCACTGCGCAAGGAAGATGGTGAATTAATAACAGGAGGAAGAAAAAAGGCAGAACTCCTCAACACCTTCTTCGCCTCAGTTTTTTCCCAAAAGGATAAAAACACTCAACCTGGTGGTTGGGGAGCAGGTGAGGAAGTGGGGGAAATGCAGCACAGAATAGAGGTAGTACAGGAATACCTGGCCACACTGGATGAATTCAAGTCTCCAGGGCCAGATGAATTGCATCCTAGGATTTTAAAAGAACTAGCAGAGGTCATTGCGGAACCTCTTGCTATAATCTTTGAAAACTCTTGGCGGACAGGAGAAGTTCCGGCAGACTGGAGGAGGGCAAATGTTGTCCCCATCTTCAAGAAGGGAAAAAAAGAGGACCCAAATAATTATCGCCCAGTCAGCCTGACATCAGTACCTGGAAAGATCCTGGAACGGATCATCAAACAGTCAGTTTCTAATCACTTAGAAAACAATGCCGTAATTACGAAAAGTCAACATGGATTTCTCAAAAATAGGTCATGCCAGACTAATCTTATCTCTTTTTATGATAGAGTTACTTGCTTGATAGATGAAGGGAATGCTGTGGACGTAGTATATCTTGATTTCAGTAAGGCCTTTGACAAAGTTCCCCATGACATTCTTGCAAAGAAGCTAGTAAGAGGTGGACTGGACAGGGCTACTGTCAGGTGGATTTGTAACTGGTTGGCTGACCGTACCCAAAGGGTGGTCACCAATGGCAGATTCTCATCCTGGAGAGAAGTGACTAGCGGGGTGCCACAGGGTTCTGTCCTGGGCCCGGTGCTGTTCAATATCTTCATTAACGACTTGGATGAAGGAATAGAGGGCACGCTGATCAAATTTGTAGATGACACCAAATTGGGAGGGGTTGCTAATACGCCTGATGATAGGATCAAAATTCAAAAGGACCTGGACAGATTGGAGAGCTGGGCCAAGGCTAACAAAATGAACTTCAACAGAGAGAAATGTAAGGTCCTACACTTAGGCAGAAAAAATGGTATGCAGAAATATAGGATGGGGGACACGTGGCTGGCTAACAGTACGTGTGAAAGGGATCTAGGAGTCTTAATAGACTACAAGCTGAACATGAGTCAGCAGTGTGATGCGGCAGCCAAGAAAGCCAACGCAATTCTTGGTTGCATCAATAGGAGTATGGTGTCTAGATCGAGGGAGGTATTGGTACCACTTTATTCTGCATTGGTTAGACCTCATCTGGAATACTGTGTCCAGTTCTGGGCACCCCAATTCAAGAAGGATATGGATAAGCTGGAGCAGGTCCAGAGGAGGGCAACCAAAATGGTGAGGGGCCTGGAAGCCATGCCCTATGAGGACAGACTTAGAGAGCTGGGTATGTTTAGTCTGCAGAAGAGAAGGTTGAGAGGGCACATGATAGCCATGTTTAAATATTTGAAGGGGTGTCATGTCGAGGAGGGAGTGGGCTTGTTTTCTCCTGCTCTTGAGACCAGGACAAGGAGCAATGGATGCAAGCTGCAGGAGGGGAGATTCCGTCTGAACCTCAGGAGGACTTTCCTGACAGTCAGGGCTGTCCGACAGTGGAATGTGCTACCACAGAGTGTGGTGGAGTCTCCTTTGTTGGAGGTTTTTAAGCGGAGGCTGGATGACCACTTGTCGGGAGTGCTTTGAGGGTTTTCCTGCATGGCAGGGGGTTGGACTGGATGGCCCTTGTGGTCTCTTCCAACTCTACATTTCTATGATTCTATGATTCTATGATTCCCTAGACTCTGTTGTTTGGTACTACAGGCCAATGGCTTGGAGCACTTTGGCTTTTTAAAATCTAGCTAAATAATTTTTACAATCTAGCAAAAAGTCACTACTTACTTTGGGGTACAGGACAAGGAAAGAGTTACTTTTAAACACTGACTATCACAGTAAGGTCATTTCTGCATGGTGTCACAGTCCCACCTTGGGGACACAACGGCAGCTATCTTCAGGTTGTGCTTTTGCACGATGTCGTTGCAGTCCCACAGCCATCGCGTCCGTATGTGTCGTGCTCGGGGGACATTTAACAGGAAAAATCCATTAAGTGCCTGCAATCGCACGATACTCTCTTCCTTCCCAGCCATGCAGAAGGGCAGGAAGCGCAATGGAGGGACTTCCTTCCCCAGCGCAGCATGGGAAAGAGCCTGGCTGCGCTGCAGAAGATGGGCACATGTCACTCACACTCCCTTCTATTGGGAACTGGCCAGGTGCAGAGGGAGCATTCCTGTTGTGTTTTCTTCCCAACGAGAGCACTGCTAGGATTGCACGGGACGACGTGGGTCAGCATCATCATGAAGAAATGGTGTAACTCCTTGTTCTTGCCTTATACTGAGGACTAATCGCTTTTTAAAAGTAATT
Organism: Iguana delicatissima; assembly: GCA_948472985.1. Taxonomy (NCBI): domain Eukaryota; kingdom Metazoa; phylum Chordata; class Lepidosauria; order Squamata; family Iguanidae; genus Iguana; species Iguana delicatissima. Next base: position 221,523 of record CAOKZL010003335.1, on the reverse strand, counting down.
TTCCGTCCTTTGAGGAAGACCAACAGCCCCTTGGAAGAGACTCTTCTCTCTGTCCCACCATCATCTCAGGTACATTTGGTGGGAGCAAGGAAGACCTTCTTGGTGGCTGGCCCTAGACTCTGGAATTCCCTCGCTGGAGAGGCCAGGATGGCCTGCTGTCCTTTCGAAGGCAGGTGAAGACATTTTTGTGACAAGAGTCTTTTTAAATGGACTGGATGTGGGCTCATGATGCTGTGCAGCTTTCAAGGGGATATAGTTTTAATATTTGTAATGTATTTAATATTGTTCATATATTACTATATATTAAATACTATATATATCATCTTGTTAAATATTTTTAGATGTTAAATACTATATATATAGTATTTAATACTTTAATATTAATATTTGTACCAGGTAATTGTTTTAACTTCATGAATTGTTTAATTATTTTAAAAAATTTATACTTTCATGGATGTTTTAATATGTTCTATCTTGTTAGCTGCCTTGTGTCCTACCATTGGAAGAAAGGTGGGATATAACAATAGTGTTACTCAACGTGCTTTGAACAAAACAAAAAAGAGACAGAGTGATTACGGGGTAACGCTGGCCATAATTGCTCTGTATTGTCCCGTAGAAAGATGGCACCCTCTAGAGGCCAACAAATTGGTTTTCTACTAAGTTGAAAATCTGTCGTTCTTCACTTAACGATGGGGTAGTCCCTGATTCTTTCCACGGGTACTTCAATGGGACCTAAGTGCAAGTAATTTAGAGTGGTACTCATGAAATCTAATTTTGTGTGTCACTGTAGACAATTTGACTGTAAGGCACTGAAGGAGGTCTCCAACTAGGGCCTCCACCTTACCTCCTGTATCACCAGAATGCCCGGTCCTCAGGAGTACAGACGGACTAGAACTTAAAAGAAAAAGTGTCCTCTTGACAGGAGCTTGTGAGAACACTAAGGATTGGTCTTGAACATAAAAACATGAGTCATGAAGGATCATGCTTTCCTAGGTCTCCTAATCTAGCAACCTGTTATTACAATTGGCAAGTAGATGCCTCTGAGAAGCTCCACTCCCAGGACGGAAGAGCATCCTTGTTCCCCAGTGACTGCCATTACAGAAGTCTACTGCTTATGATACAAGATAATACATTATCATCACGATTTCGCAGCTATTTAGAAGTCTTATTATTTGCATCCTCAAATGGAGAGCAGAATCTTCTAATGGACCTAGGGCCCAGAGAATCTACCTTCCTCTTATGACATCTGAAAACAAAAAGCAGGCAATGAGATACCATGGTCATTACTCCCCACTCCCTTCCCCTGCCTGCTTTTTTAAAGCATGTTTGTTGAAGAAACTAGTGGTTTTGAAAACTTACATACAGATATTTGGTGTCTTTTCAGTACAAGAGCAATGGTGTAGTGGCTTGAGCATTGGATTATGACCCTGAAGTCCAGGGTTCAGTTCCCCGTTTGGCCATGGAAAACCACTGGCTGACCACGAGTGCATCATTGTCAGCCCCAGAAAACACCATGATAGGATTACCAGAAGTCAGAAGCAACTTGAAGGCACACAATAAAGGTACTATGGACTCTGGATTTGTCTCAATGGGTGTCACCTGCGTTTTTATCCCCCATCCCTTTATAAAGCCATTTATATTGGCAGCGATCTGGTGGTCATGAATTTAACTATCCACTGAGTAAAATACTTCCCTCTATCTGTGCTGTAGCAGTTTGGCAGGGACGCTCCCATCTAACCCTCTGTCATCCTACTTTTTCAGTTGCTGTTAAAATGTCCCAACATGGCCCAACAGCTGCAGTGATGAGTTTCAGAGCTCAGGTGAGCACTTCATCCAGGAACAGCAGGCAGGAAAAAGGCTAGCCTCCAAGGAGTTGCTCCTCCAACATGGTAACACCAGACCTTTCTCTTGCTTATGAGGAGAAAGTGGGAGGATCAACCCAATCTTCTAAGATGTTCCTCTCTTGCCCACTGGGAAAATGCCTGTCTCAGAATTGTGGCATAGAGCGTACCGTCTGCAGACGTGACCTCAGCACAAATTAATGCAAGGTCACACAAAGCCTCACGTCCAGTTATTGTCAAAGGACATGCCAGCACAATAATGGGATGCAGCATTCATGTTTGTTTTATGTGAGGGTTCCTGGAACAGAACCCCCATATACGTGGACGGCCATTTTGCACCTTGCGGTCTGCAAATCTTCACACAGTAGCCAGAATTCTTCAGCAAGGTACTTTCTGATGCTGGGTAAGGGATTTTCACCAGAAAGTTCAACTTCACACCTATTCGAATCCATCACGTTCTAGAATGGGACTGCTACTATTTCTGACTGTTGCCCTCTTTCCCAAAATCACAGCAGACTGACATAGGAAAAGCATTTGGTTTTATTGAACAGAAGCAGAGATTATCTGAGTTATCTTTGAGAGAAAATAGCTTTCAGAAAATGTCTGACACTCAGGCATGTAGTACCAAAAAAGCAAGCCTTCAATGTACAGTATGTATATCATGTACAGGATACAATAAATTAATATCTACATGCAACATACATATAAGAAAGTTACACACTGTAAAAATACAAAGTTTTTCAGCTTATTTTGTTTTTAAATTTTTTATACAGTTTTTAATTTACATTTTTACAAATTTTTGTAAACATTTTTCGTTTATAAAAAAATCAGAGCACACCACACATCACCACCATTCACATCTGCACTTCAAGATGGGTACACAATGCTACAATCCTAAATTCAATTGCCCCTTCATTTCTACCAAGACCTTGCTTTCACATCATTAGACTACAAAGTAAATTTCTTCTTCTGCTCATTTTGCATATATTTTAAGATACTAAGTAACGCAACCATAATCTGTGCTTTAAAGAAAAAATGGCAAGCAATTAAGTGTCATTACAACCGTTTTATCAACTTCACATTTACCACCTTTCTGCTAACAGCTTTCACTTAAGCATGCAAACATGTTATGATTATGGATTTACTTATGACAATGTAAGAAAGACTGAAATGAACTGTGGAAGTCAGTAGGTAAAGGGAATGTGGAATTTTACAGTTCTAATTTAAGCAGTAAGCTTTTTTTTCTTTTTTCTTTTACATTAACACTAAGTTTTGTGAATACAATTTGTTCCTAATTTGAGGATATGAAAGCTCACCTTTAGATGTTTAACACAAAATATGCCTGGAATATCTAACCAGATTGGAACACACCTTAAAGGGGCAGCTTATTCCTCCCTAAATAATCTATGCATATGCCTGATTAAATTTGAACAAAATTCCTGAAACTGAATACAGTTTTAAAGTGATGAGACTCTCTTTTCTTTGAAAGAATGCGCAATGAAAATTTTGCTTAAAGTACTTCAGTCAAAAAAGAAATAAGCATATACTTCTTTGTAATTTAGCCTATTCCCAAAATACTTCACCATTAAGCTTCAGCCTCTAATTTCAGCAGAGCATTCAAGTGCATTATCAAGCTTTGCAGCTATCTTACAGCCTGATCACAGAAAGCACGCACTTACTAATGCTTGCCACTGAATATGACCCTAAATGCTTAGATCCACTTCGCTACATCTGACTTATCACACTAAGGGGAAAGCGCAGTATATTCCATGAGACCTTGTGCCAAGAGTACAGAGAGTGCTTAGATACTTATTGCCTAAGTACTGTAATGCATTAAGAGCTCCATCTAGCACACTGTGTCAAAGGAGAGAGCTTGCCACTTTGATTTCGGTTTGAGGTCAAAGAAGAAGGCGCCTTCCAAGTCACTTGGTGGAGAACTGCTTAGGCTTTCTTCTCCACAGCTCATATCTTCACAAGAATCTTCACTACAAAAGATGAAGGGATATAAAACTAACATCAGTCATGGCAATGTCTTTGAAATCACAGATATTTTTAAAAACCAGCCAAAACCACCATTACATGCAATTGCAAATCTTCTCTATTTGTGAGCCATCTTATTTACATCTCCTTACCAGCATCTTAATATTTATTAAAAATTAAGACCAAGGTGCTTAATTTATAGGAGTTTAATTCAAGGAAGTCCTAACACCTTAAACAGAATGTCAAGTTGAACAATACTAGAAATTGTCTTATCATTAGTACAGCTTTGAGCTTAATTACTTGTCTGGCAACCACAGGGAACAAGGAATTCCATGGAAGCAAGCAAGCCAGTTGACTAAGGAAGGACAGCGCAGTTTGTCCTCCATGAGCCCACTTGGTCTCCATGTACCCTGTGGAAATAGCAAGCCGCTTTCTCCTCAGCCAACACAAAACCAGGCTGGCAGGTGAGGAGAATGGAGTGACGTGTACCTCCACTTCCTAGGGAAGCAAACACTTTTCAGGTCAGTAACTTTCTTGGTCTTATGTACAAAATGGTACTAATGAACACCAGCTGATCCAATGACTGGAGCCTCTGAATATAAATGGATGAGTCAAAGCACAGCGCTGCTTCAAATAGGCTGGAGCAATAGGGATGGTTATTTCCTATCAACGCTTCGTACAAAAAGCCCGAGAGGTTTCATTATGTACTTAGATTAATTATAGGACTTCAAACTATATGCAGAAGTGCATTAATTCTTTAATGAAAGTTATCCACCGAGATACAAAACTCCAGATTAGACTAATGCTGTCATGATTCCCATTTGCTTATGACTGACACTACCTATCATCCTAAGGATACCCTTTTTGCACATAAATGTTTGCTACTGGCAATCAACTTTGTCATTTCAACATAAGCCTTATTCAGGCATCACTTATCCAATGTGAATCAACATGCTCCAGGTGCCATTCCCCAATCCTACTTTCCTTACATTCAAAGTGAAAAAAGAATCACAAGAGAAGTTCCTGTTCCAATGAAGACTCTCCACGTGAGTAAGGATGCTGGAAAAAAAAAATCAGGCTTCTTGCTTACCTGGAGACTCTCCACACAAAGAAGAACTTCTCATATTCAGATCTGTTGCTATCCTTGGTAGGAAGACAACAATGGAGGGGAGTAAGATCAGACATTCCCCTAACTGGAAGTTGATTCAAACTAGGTAAGTAATGCCTGCGTAAGACTCTAGTCAACAACAGATCTAAATACCCTTCTCTCTCTCTCTCTCTCTTTTTTCCTGTTGTAAATTTGAATAATTGCATCTAGTTATGTAAATCCAGTTGTGCCAGCTGATCCACTGATGCACACAATATGGATTTTTGATGGGCCAAGATGTACGTTTCCAGAATGCAATTTTTCAAGCAGATTTTTGAAAGAGCTGTCCCCAAGAGTAAAACAGATGCATTTGCCTTTAATAAGTAAAAAACAGACCCATGTATTTCAAAACAGGAATGAACAACAGAAAACTGATCCATCCAACAGATTCTTCTGCACTGCACTCTTCAATAGCTGGTTGATTTAATTATTGAGACACAACATTGGGCTAAGTGAATCTTGAACTTATTTTCTAAGAATAGAAAAATATGTCTTAAACAGGAGTGGCTACTAATTTAATACGGTTAGGTTATTTCATAATTAACCATGGGCACAGAAATATTTCACATCCTTTTTTTTTTTGTAAAATGCAGATATCAATTACATTTTTTTCCACTAAGACATATACAAGTTGTATGACTAAAAAGAATTCCTTCCCTCTGCCAAAATTGCAAACAAGTATATGTATTTACCCTGAACTACTACTACCTTGTAGCCTAGCATATGCCACTTTTGAAATCAAAGATGTCATTTTATCATCCTAAATGCTAACAAACCAAGAGAAACAGGACCAGAAAAAAAAGTAAGAAGTCAGTAACTGAAGTTGTAATTACTTAAAGATAGCCAAGTTGGTTAAAGAAAGCTTTGTGTGGTGTTACCTACCTCTCGCTTTCATCAAAGCATCCAGCCTCAGGGATTGTGGGCAACTCGGGAACACTATAGTAGCTGTTTTGAAGGTTTTGGGCAGTGCGCCTTGAAACAATCCAAACTAATTTTTTATGGTCTGGCTTGCAGCATGCAGGAGAAGAGTAATCTGCCAAGCATTTTGAGACCAGCTCTCTCCAATACAGCAAGTCACTGTCACTTATCTGAAAAACACCCCATATTTACTTATATTGATATTTCAAGAAAAAACACCATGACACAATGGCTGCAGTCTTATCCACAGTGACTTCCCAGCTCGAGCCCCTTCAACAACATTACACTTTTTCAAGTAACTGTACACAGATGAGAGTGTGGGAGTATTGACTAGCACATTCATCTCAACTACAAAACCCTATCTTGGCCAACTCTGATTAATGGAAAACTCTGGTAACCACTCCTATTGTGAGTTGAAGGCTTCAGTTAAGAGTTCACTGACTGTTTGTGGGGGGAGTGTGAAAGCCAAAGACAGTGCAAGCGATGAGGTACAACCGCTTCTGTTCATAACGGCCATATTGTGTAAAATGAGAAGAACAGAAATTCCTTCCACTTTACAAATCCACTATTTTTTAAAAGCTCAAACAAAGCCGATTTAAAGTTTTCCAGCCACCTGAACTTAGGTATTTTTCTTCAACCACAAATGTTAAAGTTTTCCCTGAAGAGCCCATTACTATGTCTGGAGAGACATTCTTGCACTATTAGAATTGCTGGGTCTGAGAGAAATAAATCTATATGGTCGAGCCCCTTACCTTTGAATACTTCTGAACACACAGAACAATCTCAAACAGCTCAATGGATTTTAGAGTCTGCACTTCCAGAGAGAAAGGCACAGAGCCAAGACAGATGGCTGAAAATACAAATAAAACATCAGGTTCAGTAATGCCTTCCTGGATTCCAACTTTCAACCATTCATCTACTGAGCATCCCATTTCACAGACTTACTTTTGCTTTTGAGAAGACTAGTCGGCAGTTACAAGCTTTAAGTTGTGCTTCCAGTTTGTCGAGATTCAGCAATTCTTTCCTATAATGAAACAAGCAGGGTTTTTTTAAAAAAACAAAACAATAGTTTCATCATATCAAGGGAAGCAGCAGATTTTAGCTAACCAATGATACTGTAAAGATGTTACTCCAACCACAGAATGGGACAATTGATCTCTGGCCCTAACATTCTGTAACCATCACGTCTGTCCTGTTGGTCTGGAGATGGACTACTAGGTTGTATCCAACAAGGTTGTTCTGCTACTGGAATGAACACTACCGGCAGACCAAATTCCCTTCCCTGCCTTCCAAGTCTGCTCTGGCAAGTTGGGAGGCAATCCAGAAAAAATTAGGAGGAGCACATTGGGCAAGAGGAACAGAAGGAAAATTCTGGCTGTGTGAGCATGACAGCACTTGTATAAATATAAGACTGGATTTAATAAACTGACTCTCTAGTCTCAGCCACATTTTCTCATCCCATTGTGCAGGAGCACATATAATGCATAATCACGTCAAACTGATTTGGATAACATGTCAAGAGAAAAGTGGAGCATAAACTGAATAAATAATAAAATACTGGGAACAAAGCATCTGGAGCCACTGTATGCAACAGTAAGATGTAAGTGAAAAGGGGACCAGGAAAAGTCAAAAGGCTAAGGAAGAGGATAAAAGCTTCAGGTTACTGACTGGGGAACAAAGATAATTAAACTAATTCAAGACTTACCTTTCTGAGGTATGACAGAGTATTATGGTATGGTACAAGTGCAAAAAGGTTAAGGCAGTAGTAGCTTTGAAGTCAAAGTGCAGTTTTTCTGAGATTATTTTTTCCATCCGCTTCAGATCAGATGCTGTGCACTTGCACTGGCTAATCCGAATGACATCGTGGAGGGATGGTATATTGCATTGCTCTTCAACCGCTTGAGCAGCCAATTGAAAACAACAGACGCCAATGCAGGACAAATGCTTAGGCTTCACCTGAGGAGAAAACCATCATGAACTGGTGAAATAGGCTAGCAATCTACAAACCACTATGTGTAAGATAGAAAACAGAACACATTTTAAAGATACCATGAAATAAATTGTGCATTCAGTGTGCTGACTTGAAAAGTAAGACCCTGAATCAGAAAGCTAGGCTCAACTGCAACAGCAGAACAAATTACAGATAGTCCAGCTACAATTCCAAATCCTACTTTCCCCCTTGTAATGGTCATTTTTTAGAATTTTGGCAACAAGATTGTTTATGATGCCTTGGTTCTCAATTTGGGCATAAAGGTTCAGTTGATGCCATTAAAAAAGAGCAATATGGCCAAGAGTCTGTTTGAGAGCAAAGACAGAGTTTGTTTGAAAGCAAAATGACTATAGACTGCAGTGGTTCTCAACCTGTGGGGTCCCCAGATGTTTTTGGACTTCAGCTCCCAGAAGCCCTGAGCATTGAGCCTTAAAATACAAAACCAGTGTCAAAAACTGTATGTTTCAATACCTATTCAACACATAATATGCACAATTCAATACAGCAGTTCTTTCTACTTCTCAGTACCTTCATAAGTGCCAAAAATCTATCTAGAATGTTGACAGCCAGGACAAATGTTTCGGTGGCAAACCCAAAGAAGTTTGTCAGACTCCAAAGATCTTCTACTTTTGCATTTCGCAGTCTGGGACATATGGTGTTTTCATTCTGCAGTAAGAAAAACGATATTCTTACACTAATTGTAGAATTAGGATCTATTAGATCTTTGAGGATGAGCTATATATTGTGATACAGTGAGAAAAGCCAACTCCTTTGGGGAGGAGAAGCAATAGACAAACTCACTCTAGCTCAGTTGTCCAGATGCCACCCCCCCTCCTTGCCTGCATGTCACTGATCTCTCACAAGCAGCTTGTTCAGGGAATAGTCAAGTACTACTTTCAGAAAGGAAATGATTATTCAGGAAACTCATTCAGTGAGTAGAGCTAGCCTTGCTAGAAGCAACATGTTGCTCTCATTCTTGCACGCTCTAACTACAGGAAAGTGAGAGTTTGCACTCATTGGTTCAGGGGCAGCTGTTCATTTCTAATCAAAAGTGAACCTGCCATGTAAGAAGCATGCAACAGACAGCCTAGTGTTTGAGCTCACCAGTTACTTAAGAGCAGGGCTATCCAATTGACAACCAGGATGTAAGAAAAACCTTCAATTTCCAGACTGCTATGTGAACACAGGCTGAGTCAACACCACTACTTTTTTCCCCTCTCTAGCACCAAGGATATTGCTAGAAAAGTGTAATGCAATGGAATTAGCAAACATCAGTTCCTGTTAGTAAACCTTCTGCACGGAAGTGTTCCTTTAAATGAACACAATTACGTACCAATTTCTTTCTATTATATTATTATCGCCATTATAATTACCTGTTGTTTATAACCCATCTTTCCTCACAGGAGCTTATAGCAGCTAACAATTAGGAATGAATGGCAATAAAGATAGTACATCCAAAGTTAAGCATGTTCATGTTTGAACAGAAGAATTAAGCACAGCATTACATCTTTGTTATCAAGAGGAACAGAATCTAATAGTATTTCATTTGGCTGGCTCATGCCCCGTGGAAATATGTGCTACTTCTATAAACAAAATATCTTTACAAAAGGACCATCTAGCACAAATCTAAATCTGAACGCAGAAATTTCCTTTCCAAACAGTTTAAGGGGAAGACATATTTCCAGTGCAGAAGTGCTCCTGGTTTCACAGTGCAATCTACAGTCCAAGATTTAACAGAAAGTTTCCCAGATTGAATGGAACATCTAACCGTTCTTGGGTCAAACAACAACAGATAGAGATACCAAGACTTGCGTGAGAGGGGAGAAGCATATCACTCACCCCAGGCCAGCTTTTCCTAATTTAGTACTGTCTAGATGTTTTAGATTGCAGTGCACATAATGATCAGACACACTGGTTAATGCTTGTGGTTACTGTAGCCTAAAATGTCTGGAGAGTACTAAGATGGGAAAGCCTGTTCTAAATCAAATAAATCATGATTTATGAGGCTGAAATTGGTGCATCAGTGTAGGCCTGTTGCGTATAAGAATTTGAATGTTCCATGCACTGTTTGTAAAACTGTTACTAAATTCCTGTTGAAAATGTATGAGGAAAAATCTATGTTTTTGACCGTTTCCTCCATTAGCGTGCTACCAAGGTTCAATCACATCACTGACTCATTTCCATCTCCAGAGACAAGCATCTCCTCACCTCAGCAGTACACTCAATCAAGCTCAGCCCCTTTTCCCGTGGTTGGTATTTCCATTCCTGTTCCAAGTGGAGTTTCAGCTGCTTGAAGAGCCAGCTGCTCATCTGTGCTTCCACTCCAGCATCCTTCATCTGAAAGGGGGTGAAGAACAGAAGAACAAACATTCTTAGGAAGAGAAAAGAAATCAATTTTATAGCCATTGTAAAGGCTTAAAGGTGTGTGTTACAACAATGTCCATTTAAATGCCAGTAATAAATGCTAAAATTCCTAGCCTGAAGGTGTAAGAAGTTTTACAGTTAAAGATTTGGCTGAACTTCTCACATGAACAGCTATGTCAAAATTTACAACGTGTATAACAAAAACAATTTCATGGGAAAGAAAGCAAGGGACTTAACACAGACTTAAATTCTCTCTCTTACGGAAAGGACAAGGGGAGAGACTTTGTCCCCTCCCCTTTCAGGGATTGATTGACAGACAGGCTGTTGAAGGAGGAGAGAGGAAGGAGGAACGTAGCAGTGTCACGTACACCCAGGAGCAGCAACTCCAAATGACTGAAGGGGGCAGCAGGAGAATGCATAAAGGCTCATCAGCAATAATCACCAGCGGATTAAAACTCTTACGGACATTTACTGGGAACTAAGACTCCAAAAAATAAAGACACTGGACTTTTGAATAAACAGGCAATTCCAGCTGCACAAATGATAAGGTATTTTAAGAAGATAAGCAATCATGTATAGCCCATCCTGTCAAATTTCAGCATCTGTCTACTTGGCTTAATTATGATCGCAACAAATGCAATAGCCTGCTACGCTTCCTTTATTGATGATGTTTGTACCTCTTTCTCCTCCTCCTTCTCCTTCACACACAATTAGTGTGGTAAATGCAAACTGGTTTCAATTTCATCCTCTATAATTCATATCTACATCCTCTATTATTCACATCTAACAATGGGGTGTTATTAGTTCTATCCTGAAATAACAAATCACTTGAAGAGCAGAGATAGGCATAGAAACAAATGAGCACCCAGACTTTGTTCTGAGCCCATCTCACCTCTGTTTCAGTCCTTAATCAAGCCCCAGAGTACAAAAATTAAAATACAAAAATGATACTATTCAAAGCCAGAGGCTAAATATGTGCCATTTATTCATAAGCACATTACAATAGATAAGACTGATATAAAGGTATACTGATACACAAAAGATCTTCATAATTTCTCCATAACAGTCCACTGTTTCTCTCTTGTGGAACTCTGCCCCAATTGCTCTTGAGCACCAAGCTTTCCTCACAGACCTTCAGCTGGAGCTACTCTGAAAAAAGCCTACTTCTCTCTGCACACTCAGTGTCCTAACCTGATTCTGTTGACCTCAAATATTCAAATTCAATTCTACTTTGGGTCATTTCCTTCTCCACATTCTTACATGGGTTCTTCTTCCCCCATCCCAATCTCTAAAATCCAGGATCCTATTCACTCTGAACTGAAGATCAGTCTCAGCAAACCATTCCTGATCACACATATAGGCACACAACTCTACAAAGAGGTTTTGCTCATATGTGTGTACACCCCACCACCATACACCCAGACTGTCTCCAACCTCGTAGCTCCTTCTAAAAGCTCTGTAACACTGCTTTAATGCCTCCTCATCCATTGCAGTCTACTACCAATCTGGGGCCTCTAAGGACTCCCATCATCCTCAACAATGCTGGCCAGGAGAGATAGACACAGCAGTCCTCCACACCTGGAGGGTGCTATCTGGGGAAGGCAGTCTTACCCCTTTCCAATTAATGCCCATTTCTTCCATCAGCAGAACTTCCTACAATACACTTTTGTCTGTGTCTTAACTGGTTTTAAGTTTTTATTTATAGTTTAAACATTTTTCAACTTTTGCATTTTGTGGATTTTTAACTGCAGTAAGCCATCTTGAGTCCCAAAAGGAGACAAAGGCAAGTTATAAGTATAAATATATAAATACAACAATAAATATAATTGGAGATCTCTCCCACTTAAGGCAATGCTGTAAGTTCTCCCTGCATCCTTCCTGGAATACATTTTCAAAACAAAACAAAACAAAACAAAACAAAACAAAACAAAACAAAACAAAACAAAAAACCGGTATCTCCAGGCCAGCCCTTCCAAGGGGTTCACTCCCCACATACACAGAGGGGTGCTCGGGGTCTGAACAGCGAATTAGGAACCCTCTTTCCCTTCCCCCATCTCACTCTTTACTATGAACTCCCTCTTAGCCTTTCCCTTTCTATACACCAATACAGGGGGAAATCTTGGCCTGTCCTTCTTTTCAAATTTCCAAGAATAAGCCTTGGTGGACTGACTGTAAAGAGCCAGAGGCACTCGGGGGAGGGCTGTGCGTGAGGTAAGTATGATTTATGCAGCAACTGCTCTCCCGTCCAAAAGAAAAATAAAAGACAACCACCTCCCTCATTATCAGACCCCCACCACAGATACAGTATTACCCATTCGTACATCTCCCCCTCCCCCAAAAACTCTTCACCCTCCAAGGTTTCAATTCTGCCCCAGTCACCTATTTTTAAAACACCCATTACCATTATTATTATTTCTTACCCGCCCCCTCCCTTTCTCCTTCTCTCTCCCTCTTTTCCCCTCACACCCCGTTCGTCTCCCCCGCCCCCTTCACCGGTCCGATGGGGACTGACCTCTCCTCAGGAGCGGGACCCTTTCCTTGTTCTTCCCGGAGCGCCGAAGGGACGGAGGAGAAGGAGGAGGAAGGTCGGGGGCTGGGGCGACGGGAGGGCGGCCGATCCCAAGGACGACAACGGCGGCGGCGGCGACGACAGCTGCAGCAGCGCCTCGTCCTCACCGGCCCAACGCATTCAGCCACCACCGCCCGCTCGCCCACCAAACCCCGATCTTCCCCGTCCTTCCCCGCCGAGAGTCAGCACGCGAGCAGCACCATGGCCCCCCGCTCCCCTCTGTACGCCAGCCCCGGAGACCTCGACGGGGCGACGACCGAACCCGACTCGCTTCAGAGCAACATCAAAATGGAGTCTGGCTGGGGAAGAGTTGAAGAGCCCTAAGTCCCGCCCTCTTTCGTCACATGACCAACAGCCTTTGTTTTGTTTCTTCCCCCCTCCCTTCTGCTCGGCAGCTTTTTTTTATTTGAGCGGAAGGCTTCATCTCTGCGTGATGCGGCTTCTGGAAGGAGGGGGAACCGACGGGTTACAAAAAAAGAATCCCTCCTTTCTCTCAGTGTTTTTGTAATTACGCATTAAAATTATGCCTTTTACATCTCATATCAGTACTAAGAGTGGCGGAGTAAAGTTCTGCCATAAAAGAGGTGGATCCATCTCTGCTCTGGATTCCCTGACTTCTGTCAGAAGAGAGAGGCGGAAGGACACAGAGGTCGAATCACTCCTTTAAAAGGAACAAGGAGAAAAAAATCTGTTTTTGAAAAGTCCGCCCAAATCTCTTTGTACGGATTGGCCAGCGACGCGCAAACGCTGATTGGATAGAAAAAGACCTCCCTTTCTCGACTAGCCTCGACCGAATGTTTTGCGAATGTTTTTCGACCGAATGTTTTGCGGTTCAGAGGAGTTCGTGTTTGCTGATAGAGGGTGACGGCAGTCCTCCGCCCTTGGCCAATCAGAAGAGCCCTTTACCCCTCACTCCCCCACACAGTTCCCCCTGCCTGTTTCTACGGGGCGGGTGGCAACAGCTGTCGTAACTGTCAGTTCCCCAACTGTCAGCTACCTGCGGGAAGAAAAAGACAAAGGGCGTGTCTGCACTAGACTGTTACAGCGCTTTATTCCACTTTCAACTTCCTAGGAATGCTGGGGTTTGCAGTTTAGGGAGGGGGCTCAAGGGCCCCTCCCTAAACTGCAAACCCCAGGATTCCCCAGGATGTTTAAAGTGGAATAATAGCGCTATAACAGGCTAGTGTGGAAATGGCCTTCATTGTGGGGGGAAAAAGAAAAGCTGTCTCTGTTGAATTTTTGCCTGTGCTCGAATTCCAGCAGACCTAAGGAGAGATTTATTGCAGCTTACGCCATTATAAATCTATAGAAGCATTTTTAGGAGTCTTCATGCTGCTTTTAAAGGCAGAAAAGGGAAACGCAGTGGGCTCGATCGCTTCCTGCCAAGCAAATTGGCTTCTGCTAAGAAGACATAGATAATAACCAAAACAGCATGGAATCTGAGCAGATTAAAAACAAAAATTGAATGTGTTCATATTTAGGTTGTATTTGCTGAGGGTGCAGTTATAAAGCTGTAAGTTCTAGTCTTTTTTCACAGCTTTATTTTTTTTCCCCCCTGAATATGGGTGGTTTCCAACTTTGCCTTAGCAGAAAGGGTTTCTGCCAATGCAAGACATATAGTATCCATTTTTTTTTGGCCTATTCTTTGCATCTAGTACAGCCTTCTGCAATCTTACCACATTATGTTCCAGAGAGACCCCCACTCTCAGGATCAGGTTGAAGTGGATGAGGGAAACCAGAAAAAAATCAGACGTCAAAGCTGGATTTCATAAAAGCACTTCCTGCCGAGGTAAAGCCTTGAATGCCCAAAGTGTCCAGAAATTAATTGTGTGAAAGAATAAACTGCAATCACAAAATTTGTACTTTGAGTTCAGTATTCAAGACGCATATCTGATTTGTTTTTTTATAATATTTTAGCTTTATACTCCTTTTTTTAATTTTGATTTTGAATGTCTTGTTTATTTTACAATCAAGCTATTTTGATTAAGCTAGATAAAATACTGCCCAAGCCATAAAGGGACGTTGTTACTTATTTGTTGGAAGGTTATAAGGGTGGTGGAAATAAAATCTGCAGACTGAATCTAATTGGATGAGTTGATTTATCTAATTGTTATTGCGACGTAATTAATATTTATAATGCTTTTTCATGTACAGGATGCTCTGTTAGCCATCTCTTGTTCATCCTCATGACCACCCACTGAAATGGTATTGTAATAATATTCCAAATTCAGTTCAAATGAATTGTTTTGAGTAGACTGAGATACCCAAATAAATTAATATCTGAGTCTGAGAAAACTCAAATCCAAGTTTAGTCTTCTCTTCATTGAGCCAGCTACATAACAGGACTGAACAATGGAAGTGATGAAGCGGTGCTAATCCTTAAATCTATAATCACAATATATAAACTTGCCCAGGCAAGCCAGCTCTTGTGTGGATTGAGAATCCTTAGTCTGGTTAATAGGTAGCTGTTGATCAGGGTGTGATAATATCAAGAACATGCATAGGAATCTGAAGAACTTTCTGTTTAAAAAAGTGATCATAAATTCATATATGCTTAAGATCTGTCCCACTGATTTCAACAGAAACTTATTTCTTAGTGAGCAAACCTTAAAGATATCTACTAATTCACAACTTTAAAAAAAAAAAGGTTTCCTGTAGCTAAGAGAAGTCACTGTTTAGGTTATGTTTGACTGTACTAGTGTTGCAGAACAGAGATAGAGACCCGCGGATTAAGGAAAATCGTTTATTAGTGGGATCATTCCCAAAAGACTGAGCCCTGCCCCTTCATATTCACAGCAATTTATACATTTCCAGAGTAATCATGACATGCTCAAGAAAGAAAACAAATCTGTTGCACATAAGTTCGTACATAAGTTCCCACCAGTGTCTACAAATATTGCAAATCTTCTGTAGCGCAGCCAAGGGCTAGCGTGTCAAGCCAAATCGATAACATTCCATTATACAAAGTTTCTTTGTCTTTCCTTCAAACACAGAGGGACTTCAATTGCAGAGGAAATTAACTGCTTTCCCCTTACACCCAGAGGTCATTTAGACTGACCCGAAACTGTCTCCACCACACTAGCAATCCTATGTATATGTTTAAATTATTTGCTTTATTTTATACATGCTTTGTAGGTCTTACTTTTGTGCTTTCTGTAAACATTAGAGCAATCTGGCTAAAATTATGCACTTTACATCTCATATAAATGGAAATTTCACTGTTTAACTGAAATTAAAAAGTGCATATGCTTATTGACCTATGGTAACCCTATGAAAGAGACCTCCAAGAGCTCTGGTCATTAAGCACTGGGTAACATTGGCTAAATCCAGCACAGGTCACTAGAGAAAATTCTCCTCTACAGCCTTCTCTGCCCTCCAGAAACTGGATCCAGAGGATTTCGCAGGCTTCCAAAGCCAGCTTTGGCAGCACAGCATAAGCGTAGCACAGATAAACATTGATCTTCCCATTTCTATAGATTCTGCTGTTCTAGCAGCAGATGCCCACTTTGGTTTGCCCACTCCTGGGTAAATGGCAGCAGGCACTGAGAAGCTGGAAACATTAGTGTGTAAAGTTTAGAGTCTGTACCAGCTTTATCCCTGGCCCATTCTGGGACAGTATTTTAAAAATAATGTTAGCCTCCCCTAGCTGGCAAGCAATTTTAAAGTGGACAGCTGATAGGGTTTGGACAGGACAGTTACGAGGACAAATCGGAGTGTACCACAATGAAGACCTTTGAGCAAAAGCTCTCTGGAAAATTTTACTTTTAAAAGGAAAATGTTTTGGAAACAGATGATTCATGGAAAATGTTTGGCAAAAATGAGCGTCTGCAGGTTTTTCTGGGCTGTGACATGTTTTAAGGATACACAATATTTATTTTTACAACACATCACCTTATTTACTTTGAATATTGTGGCTTTGAACTATTCTGATTCTTTGCTGTCTCCACCCACCCCACCACCATTTTTTGAGCTGCTCAAGTTCAGGCTTATTATTCTATGGATCATAATAAATCCCCACACAGCAGTATAAATCTTCCCAATGGTCAGTGGGCGGGATTTTACATCAGACCAAAACCAGCAATAGTTGTTAAACTTATCGCTTTACACTGTCACAGACTTAATTCAGGGATTTCAAGACACCTAAAGAGCCAATCAGATAAGCTGCCTTCTTTTCTTTTTGCAGTGGCATTTCAAGAGAAAACATCAAAGACTTTGGAAATGATAGTTACAGAATTTGGAAAAATAGTTTCGTGCTCAAAGGTATGTTGATGTGCTAGAAGTTCACATGGGATAAAGCTGAGCCATATATTTATACAACGGAAGCAAACAACCCCCACTTCTCTATTGTTGGGAGAGCTAACAAGTTAGCAGACAAGCTTAATGTACTGTTTTGAGCTGGTCAGTACTGAACCAAGGGAAGTTAGCAAGCAGGGTTCCACTTCTTATTTCTGTTCCAGCTCTGTTGGGCTTTGCCAGTCCTCAACAGCCATTCCACTACGCAGAGGAAAGTCTGAGACTAAGGGCTGTTTTTCCCCCAAGCCTCTCTGAGAGACTTTCCAAGTGTAGAGCAGTGTCCGGATAACTATGTAAAGAGATCTTGTAGCAATTTTGAGACTAACTGAGAGAAAGAAGTTGGTAGCATAAGCTTTCGTAGACTTCAGTGTACTTCATCAGGGTAACTATATGTCACTTCCAGTATTATAGGCAGTAGCAGTTGCTGAAGAATATGGGATGGAGCACGCAGTTGCATCAGGTCCTGGTCGTGGACTTTGTATCCTCGAATGTTTCACAGATTAAAAACTGGCACACATGTGGCCAAGCAACATCAGAGCGTGATCAAGATGGCAAAAGTTATTAACGAGAAAGACCTCACAAGCTAGGAAAGGTTGCGAAAGTTTGCTTTTGCCTGGGCCTACTCTGTCCCTTCCTTTCCAGAGTTAACCGAGTCCAAACCACCGTGGTGTTTTTTCACTCACATTCCAGCAATTGAAATAAGCCAAGGACAAAGGGGAAAATGGGAGGAGTACAAAGAAACTGAAACATTTTAAATGCAGCTGAAAAAGAGGAAAGATGGAGGAGTAACCAGAAGAGTCCCTGCCAAATCAGGATAGTTGAAATATATGGGGCTTTCCACAGGCATTAGCTATGAGGTGAACAGAATGTTAGATTAGACAGGACTTTGATCTGATCCAGCAACATTCTTCTTATGTATTTAAAGGTAAATACAATAAATAGAATACACAGCCATCAGGCAGATGCTTCTTCCAAAGACTTTTATATATCTGGGCTTGAGTCTCTAGGTCACAAGTGTGGAAAATTCAGCTGTCTGCGCCACAGAAGTTTTCCGTCACTGACATATTTGTACAATCAAGCATAAATACCACTGTTGGTAGAAAGCTCGACAACTCTTTTGTCGCATTTAGAAGCCAGCAATAAGAGCAAGCTAGGCTGTGACAATCAAGAAGGAAAACGATCCTTCATTTCTCTTTGTCACTAGTAAATACAGTCTGCTACTGGCCATGCCTATGCATCAAGATGAACAATGTCACAATTTCACACAGCACAGTGTAAGAAGATTATCAGCACAGATATAACACCATCAATCATTACCTCTAGTTGAAGACACTCCTCAAGTAAACCAAATAAATGGTTTCATATGAAACATCTCCCTCAAGTTAGAAAAACCTGAATGAGCAACCCAAAGGCTGGCTGCAAGGATAGACAGGTATGTCTAGGGAGGTGGCAGAAATAATGAAACAATAACAGCTCTACACGTGACCTTTAATTGGATCACAATGTAAGCTATGGTAAGATCTCAGTAGGTTTACCTGCCCAGCATTTAAAAAAAAATCATGTGGGGTGATTCACAAGGAAACTATACCTGTTCTCATTCTCTCTGGTTTCACAAACACCTATGTGATTCAGCCTACAGTGAGAGAGTTACTGCCACCAAGAAATGGTAAATTAGCCCATAGGTCAAGATAAATTGCTGGGGTTTTTCCTGTATAAAATACATGCCTATAAATGTGTGATGTGCCTCCAGTAAGTCAGTTGTCCACTAGATAATACAAACATTCAGTGAAAAACTGTCATAAAGGGAAAGTTATTACCAAAGTAACAAGTTTAATATTCCCAGAGTGAGAGAATGTATTCCTTAAAAAATGCTCTTACAGAAGGGTGAATATAAGTTCAGTTTTGATAAATAAATTCAAGATGATGAAATGATTAGTAACATATAAGAATAAGCATATTTTCTCTCAATGTCTGCATGCTGAATGCTTGCACACTCTTCTAGTTGCTTTGTGCCCGTTGGCCTCAAATTTGACAAGTATTGTAGATGTCTGGCACGATTTGACAGGATGTAAAATCAGTTGGAGACCTTGATAGGCAACTGCAAGGTAGAGGAAAGTGTAAGGTACCTTACTGAAGAGCTTCATTCAAAAGTTTGCAGAATTTGAGGCAGCACACTTTGGTGGCCTGAATTCAAAGCATTGCCCAGCAAGAAAACTCACCGAATGGCTCCCAACAAATCACTGCATTTCGGCAGAATTATATTCTTCTGAGCAGCTTCAAGGAACAGCTGAAATATCAGAAACTGCCTGCTCCTGATTTACCTCAAAAAATCATGGATTACCTTTTGCTATATGAATTTTCCCTGCTTGCTGTCAACACTAATATATCCACACTGAAGGGGGAAAAATGCGTATTTCATACCCATTTAACGCATACTAGAGAAAGCACATTTCATAACCACAGTCTTCAGTTCTGTAACTTGCAGTACTATTACTGCAGCAACCTCTCATTTTGCAAGAAAGAAAGAGGGGAGGAGGAGAGAATTTGAGTATAAAGAGTATAAACTTGCTGTTCCTCCTTCCTGATACTGTTCATGCATGCTGCCTTGAAGCTGACTGACTCACCCACATTTATATGCTGTGTGTGCCAGGTCACTGCATGTACAGAATGAGGAAGGCATAATAAGTAAAAATAAAAAGTTATTTGCTCACAGTCAGGCAGGTATGTAGGAAAGCAGCCCTCAAGGCTATCTGTGAATATACGTAATTTGGATGCTGGAACCTTTTACTAGGGATAATAGGACCTTCACGGTAATTTATGCTAGTTCAAAGGATTTATTTTCTTAATTATCAGTAATACCCAGCCCTACATAAATCAAAGCGGATCTATATAAGTGCCACGTCAGCTGTTGGAAAGAGGACATAGGCTACAAAGGTTTATTGTCTATCTTCTTTATATATAGCAAAATTAGGATTTTTTTTAAAACTCCCACCCTAGATATGCCCCCTTTCTCTTCTACCAGAGCCACAAAGGTGTACTGCTAATGTCAGTAGACCTTTCCTTTTCTGCAGACCTTTCCCACCAGTGAACCTGTTCCTGCTTATAAAGACATTCACATCTTATGGGCCCTGGGATGTCCTTTGAGTTCCATAAGACTGCACATTTAAAAACATTGTGGTGGGGGGGAAAAATCAGCTTTATCGCTGCTATTTAATTTGTAGCTGGAAGTTACTGCCTTTTAGAAGCAAAATTTTCCCTTATAAGATACATAGTGATTTTTTTTTTTAATATGGAAGAGAGCAGGCAAGTTTTAGATATTCGTTTACTTGTTTTGTATCCTGCCTTTCTTTCAAAATAGTACCCAAAATGGCTTACAATGTACGTTGAAAAAAAATAACTAAAACAATATGTGGTACAAAAGCTTTAAAGGCATTAAACAATTAAATTAAAACACTACTCTTAAAACATTAATTAAAAACAATGAGTCACCTTATTTGGAGGTTATTAAACAGAGATTGGATGGCCATCAGTCAGGAATGCTTTGATGGTGTAATCCTGCATGGCAGGGGGTTGGACTCAATGGCCATTGTGGTCTGTTCCAACTCTATGATTCTATGAATTAAAAATCACATAATTTAAAAAAATACAGGTTGAAATTACATGATCATCTTAACATCCAAGAAGCTCATACTGTTAAAGATAATCATCATTATTATTATTATTATTATTATTAATGAAGGTCAATTTTACACGAGAGCATTTTTGTAGCATCTCCAGAATCCACTTCATTGTATTTTTGATCCAGCTCATCCTCTCATATGTCACACAAATGTTTTTAGTATGAATTACTCCTGTGATCCACACATAAGTATTATTGGAGTAAGGGGGCATGTCAGAATTGTACGTGTGGGTCTTGCATTAGCATGAAATCTAGTAAAGTCATACCTCAGTTAAGAAAGCCTCTGACAAATAGGTCCCTTTCCATCGAGTCTTTTTATGCTCACCCAGATCATCTTTCCTCCTCATGCTTTGCCTACCTGGAAGTTTTTGGCAGCATTGATGTTGAGACAATGGTGATGGAAACTTCGATTTTAGATGTGTGGTACAGCAGATCTGGTTTCCTATGTGTCTTCTGTTGGGATCCTATAGTCCAGGGTGGCTGAATTTCTCTCTGGGTCAAACGTACCAACAATCTCGGTCCATGACACATTTCTACAGAAAATTGCAAAAAAAGCTTGAGCTGGGAAAGACTGGAACTCTGTTCTAGCTGATCCTACCACTATTGTGTGTACCTGACTACAAAAGGCAAGGTCCACAGCAGCTGCCCCAGAATCCCTTACTCAGCATGTCTGAACAGCAAGACAGAGAGACAAGGAGAAAGCAGATATAATTACCTCACCAACTATCCTCAGCATATTAAAACAAAAAACAGACTCATAAGTTTGGCCACCAAAATGGAAATCACAGGAAAAGTAGAGGCTCATGAAGGGGGGAAAAAAGTTTTGGACGCTGAAGCCATCAGGTTGTGTCTAGAAAATTCCAAATATGTTTGTTTACTTAGGCAAGGCTCCTGACCTGGTTCAAAATGTGCATATTGTTAATTTTGAATTAAAATGTTGCTGAAATGTGTTGAACTTCTTTTTTGTGGTGTAGGAACCTATCCCTATGTGTGTGCATGTGTACATGTGTGTGCTTTTCCAGACAATATTTTTATTCATGTTTATACTTATTTACACACATATGTGCAGATTCAAATATCTTGTCCAGTCATTCATTTGTAATATTTTTATTTATATTTTAAACACCACCTTATCTCTGCCTTACTTTTGCATGCCCCTCTGTATTATCTCTGATTTACGTAGTAAGTGTCTACTGAGAAATAAGCCTCCTTGACTTCAGTGGGTCTTACTCCCAGAAAAAGACTTTCTCTTCATCTATCTTGTCACTTTGGTGAGAAAAAGAGGTGGGCCGGATTTTCTTCCGGAGGCTGAACAGTAGCCACGTTGAAGACCTCCAGATCCTTGCAAAATTTCACAGTGGAGGGCTGGGAGAAGCTAAGTCATTGGAAGTCACAACTACAACAAAGATCTCCCTCAAGCCAGCTTCTCCTCAGTCCTCCTGGATTGCCCCAGAGCACTTTTGTTCCTGCCCCTGCTGCTTTGTCCTTGTTGGATAACATGAACCTCTTACCATCCCCACACACCAGTCCGGGGACAAATACTACGTGGTGCTCCCTATATGTGCTTACTGGAAACCAAGAAAAGGTGATTCCCACCAAATAAATAAATAAATAAAAATAGCAAAAATATCACCATGCCCCCGTCCATCCCCTAGATCTGTCTAGGATCCTTGCTACGTATTTAAGAGCGCTATTCAGTGATAGTTGCCATATTCCACTTCCTCAAACCCAGGCTTCTAATTTGCCTATTATGCAAGTTACTCTGTTTTGCATTCTCATGGTGCAAATGCAGCATAACAATTGTTGCATTTTTCCCTTCGATTTTGTTTCAGCCTTCATCCATTTTTTTTTTTACCCTCTGCAACTGATCTGAGACAACCAGTCACAAAGTACTGTAATGTTTAAAGTGCTAGACGTGGAAGAGACCCAAGTTGAAATCTCTGCTTGGTCATGGAATTTACCATGTCATGCTGAGCTATCACTGTGGCCATTTCCACACTAGCCTGTTATAGCGCGATGGTTCCACTTTCAACATCCTCTGGAATCCTGGGGTTTGCAGTTTCGGAAGGGGCCAGCCGGCCCCTCCCGAAACTGCAAACCCCAGGTTCCAGAGGATGTTGAAAGTGGAATCATCACGCTATAACAGGCTAGTGTGGAAATGGCCTGCCTCTAGGCAAACCTGTCCCAATAGGCCCCTTGCTTATTGTAGCTTGCTGTTCACTCTACTCATTCTCCCCTCCCTCCTACTTCCTCACCTCATGCCCTCGCAATGGCTCTCCCCACTGCTCATACCACTCACCCCTTTCCCTCCTACCCCTTCCCCTGCCTCATCTTACAATGTGCTCCCCTGGCATTTTGAACTCTGCTGCTTCCACCGCTCGTTCTCCCTTCCCTACTACTCACTCCATTGCCTCACCTCATGCCCTTGAAATGCATTCCCTTGTTTCTTGCACTCCAGTGCTGCTGCCTAACTTTGTCTTCTTTTGCACCTGAAAGGCAGGCGTGGATTTGGAGTGCCTCTGCATTTTGCCCCGTATCTCAGTTTCCTGCATGACTAGAGACATAGGGCCTTTCCTCATTACACTGTTATAGTGCTATTACTCCACTTTCAACATCCTGTGGAATTCTTGGGTTTGTAGTTTACTGAAGCCAAAGAACTCTCTGGATGAGAATTCTAAAGGCCCCTCTCTAAACTGCAAACCCCTGGATTCCATAAGATGTTGGAAGCGGAATAATAGCACTATAACAAAGTAGTGCAGAAAGGCCCTTAATTTATTAGGGTTTTTTTAATTAACGTCTGGAATTCTGGTCAGATGATGGTCTACGTACTCATTGGATGCCATGCCTAGAATTCAGATAAAATCTGCCTAAACCAGAGATAAGGCAACCCTGTGTTCATTTAGGTTGTTTCCACACTACACTGTTACAGTGCTATTATTCCATTTCCATCATCCTGTGGAATTCTGGAGCTTGTAACTGAGGCCAAAGAGCTCTCTGGATGGGAATTCTAAAGGCCCCTCCCTGAACTGCAAACTCCAGGATTCCATAGGACGTAGAAAGTGGAATGATAGCAGTATAACAGTGTAGTGCGGAAATGGCCAAAGTGCAGCACTCAAACCACTACACCCACCACCCTGGCCCTGAGATTCAAGCACACTATCATTTCTCCCAACGGCAGCAGAACACATTCAAAGGATCTGCTTCTGCTCTTGATGTTTGAACTGTAGAAAGATTTCTATTCATGTCATTTTGATTCATGCCCATAGAATTCAGCAATGCAGATGCCAGAACAATCTGCTTTTGTGTTTTTCTAGTGACTATTTGCCTTCTATGCAAGTTAAATTGTCTGAAAGTGAATGGTGTATTTCACTAACTCCATAGCTTGTCTAAACAGGACAGCATAACTAGCGGTTTGCATAAAGGCCTTTAGGGTTGTTGTTTTTAAAAAAATTATACTATTTTTCTATAACTACTGGTATAGTTTAACACTTGAAGATTTTTCAAATATTTTTGAGGAGTCCTATCTATTTTCTTGCCAAGATAATATTAGTCAGGTTTCTACTTACACAGTTGTTCTTTTTTAAACATGACTTAGAAAAATGTCTGTATGATTTTTTGACACCTTAAACAAAAATAGTGTGTAATACAATTCAAATTATAGTAATTACAGGATTACTTTTTAAAATTATACTTTTCTTTCCTTCTGGATGTGAGCAACTGTAAATTATTATGCTACTGCCAGTATATAAATACTGAACGTAAATAAATACATTTTTATATACATAGTCCTTCCTATTCAAGTGCACATGCATGCAAAAGCACACGTTTACTTAAACTATTTCTACAGAACATTTCAAGATCATACATCTCCCAAGGTTATTTTTAGGAACAAAATTACAAAATAAAAACAACAAATTATTAAATGTAGTTAACAAAAACTCTTTCAAGCTAATAAAATAGCCAAAAGAGGGAAAAATCACAACACGCAGGTAGTAAGAGAGAATAATATAATTTCATGTTTGTTGTCATTGTTCTGTTTCTTTGAATTATTTCCAATTTATGGGCACGTTAAGGCAAACCTATCACAGGGTTTTCTTGATGAAATTTATTCAGAGGATGTTCATTAGTGCCTTTCTTTGACCGTTTCCGCACTAAGTGTTATAGTACTATGACTCCACTTTCAACATCCTATGGAACCCTGGGGTTTGCAGTTTCGGGAGGGGCCAGGTGGCCCCTCCCGAAACTGCAAACCCCAGGATTCCATAGGATGTTGAAAGTGGAATCATCATGCTACAACACTCTAGTGCGGAAATGGCCAAAGTCAGAGAGAGTATGGCCCTTTCCGCAACCTCCCATATCCCGGTGGCATCCTGTGGGGACCCCAACAGCAGCTCTGCACTCCCCTCCACACCAGCTGCCACCACGATCCAGGAAGTGCAACGTCCCCACCTCTTCCTGCTGAAGCACAGCCAGATACTTTCCCAGGCTGTGCTGGGAGAGGAAGCACAGCCATTGAGCTTCTGGACCTCTATACCCCAGGTAAATGCGGGATGGCAGCATGATCATGGGTCACTGACAGGGAAAACCCATCAATGATTTACTCTATGATTGCACTGCCTGGGGACAGGAGAGGGACGGGACCATGACAACATCAGGCATAACTGTTGCTGCAGTCCCGTCCTTTGCACAGTGATGTAGATTCGAGTTGGTAGCCTCGGACTCAAGTTGGACTTAAGTTGCTTCAGTGACTCGGCTCAGACTTGACTCGGCCATAAATGGTGCATTACTCGACTCGACTTGAGACTTGTATGTTTTTAATGACTGACTTGATGTCCTTGGTTCAGTAACATAATGCGTTCATCCAAAAATCTTATGACTTTGAACAGTGCCTCCATCTCTTTTTGCCTACTAGTGACATCACAATCGGTCTCAAGCCCAAAGTGTGGGTACATTCCTCAGAGGGGAACAGCAAACAGGTTAGGCAATGGGCTTGAGGCAGGCTTGAGGTCTGCTCAGCAGCCTGTCCCTGTTGCATATTGGAGGAGCCTTCTAAAACGTTTCCTAAGAGCAGAAGACAAGACTCACTTCCAGAGTGCAGGGTGCCTGTCTCAGAGGGGAACAGCAAATGTGTTAGGCAACGGGCTTGGGGAAGAAGGATCCTTCTTTCTAAATCTTTTGAATCTTCAGTAAGATGAGAGATGGGAGTAAGATGAGATCCTATTCTCCACTTCCACAGCTGCAGATGGCAAAATTGCAAATGTGGAGAGCCAACTCTGCTTAAATTGTTAAAACTGAATTTATGTCATTCTACCCAATAATTCTGGAATTTTGGTTGGGGTATAAAATTGTCTCCTAGACTTCAAGGTAGAGACTTGAGACTTGACTTGAGACTTGGAGTAAAAGACTTAAATACATTACTGCCTTTTATCGTCCCCATTGCAGGATGACAACATCCTGTGAAAATGGCCCATGACTCATCCAAGGTCACCCTGTGTGCTTCCATGGCTGAGCAGGAATTTGAACCCTGGTCTTCCAGAGTCCTACCACAAAGCTCAAACCACTGCACCACACTAGGTCCATAATTGCATATATAAATACGGGGAAAAAATAGAAACAAATGCCATATTTTGATTTTTGGCTGAGTAGGCTATGGAACTCTCTACCACAAGAGACCTGGATGTCCCCCTCTCTGCTCCCCTTCTGCCAGCAGATTTCTTATTTGAATAAGCATCTGGTGACAGACTGGCTATGTAGAAAAGTCTTTAATAGGGTGTTTGTGCGACATTGTTTTCTAAAGTTCTTGTCATGGTTTTAAATGATTTGAGATTATTTTAAAACACTCGTATTTTAGTATGGTATTTCAATTAATTTTTAATCCATGTTTTAACTCTTGTCTGAGCTGCCTTGGGTTCTATTCAAGGGAAAGGCGGGATGATAATGACAATAATAGTTATGATAATTATAATGACGATACAAGGGATCTCTCCTTTGTTCCACCTCCCAAACCTTGTGTATTAGGCAGGGGCAAACAGCTGCCTCAGGGAACAGATCTTGGTTGACATTAAAAAGGCCACAAGTTGCAAATTATTACATTATTAAGTAGGGATGTAAATCTTTGCCTATTTTGGCCTTGTAGACAAGGAGAAATAATTGCAGTAGTTTTCTACCCCGTGGGTGATTCTTTTTATTTTATTTTG
Source organism: Iguana delicatissima (assembly GCA_948472985.1). Taxonomy (NCBI): domain Eukaryota; kingdom Metazoa; phylum Chordata; class Lepidosauria; order Squamata; family Iguanidae; genus Iguana; species Iguana delicatissima. The sequence goes on along the minus strand of CAOKZL010003335.1, from coordinate 194,545 downwards.
CTTTATTTTGCACAGTACTCTCTCCATATACACACATCCTGAAGTGTTTTGACTAAGTTTTCTCTGTAGCTACACCCTGACTATGGAACTCTTTCCCAAAGGAGATTAGGCAGGCTGGCTCTATCGCTTCCGAGTTTCCACTGGCAGCTTCTATTACACTTGGCCTTCAGTCCTTAAAATTAGAAGCACACTTGGCCCTCTCCATTTGCTAGGGTTAGGGAGCAGGACCCTTGCAAAAGTGAAAAACCTGCAAGTATCAAAATAGGTGTCTCTGTAGGAAAGGGACCGGGGCATGAGCCATTTCCGCACTAGAGTGTTATAGCGCTCTGATTCCACTTTCAACATCCTATGGAACCTGGGGTTTGCAGTTTTGGGAGGGGCCGGCTGGCCCCTCCCGAAACTGCAAACCCTAGGATTCCATAGGATGTTGAAAGTGGAATCAGAACGCTATAACACTCTAGTGCGGAAATGGCCCCAGTGATGCCCCAATCCAGCAGACAGTCCCAAATAATTAGCTGTTATTCCATTTTTTCAACTGCTCTCAAAATGTTCCAGTTTCTCTCTCCTTGTTCCACTTTCCCCCTTTTTTCCTCACTTATTTAATTGTTGAAAACTGTGTTTAAAGTGCAAAAGGCAGCTTGGAAACAATTAACTCATCATGGGGGAGAGGGGAGGAAAGGCAGAATTTTAGCCTTCCTTGTAGTCTCAGGCAAAAGCAAACTGCTGCAGCCTCTCCTAGCTTGCATGTTCTTCCTCATGAATGTTGATCATGCTCTGACGTTGCTTGGCCACATGTGTCCTGGTATCCACATGTGATTTTGGAGGGTATGTGATCATCCACTTAGTGGTTGTTTCAGTAGCAGGTATAAGCCAATAAGGAGTTGAACCACTAGAAAGAGCATTGAAAAGGGTGTTGGACAAGAGAAACTCCACTGCTTATTTACTTTGTTTGTTTTCTGCATAGACTGAGGCCATTGCCACACCAGAGGCCATTCGTGCAATATACCGTTACAATTGCGGCATTGCCATTCAAGCAATGCCATCGGGTTAGGAATACTGTTACCACCGTGAACTGGCCTAGCCTTTGGTAACCTTTAGATATCATTTTGATATCATAATTTGGCCCTGCTCTGCCACCAGCCAAGTGTTTGTGAGGCCACCGAACAAGGACGACGCTAGGCATGGCTATTAAATGCTGAATCATTTCTGTTTACACCTAAGCAAGCCAGAAACTGCCAGATCTGCTTTGGGACTTCCCGAAACAAACACCTTCATTACAAATGCGTGTTAAAACAAAGAGACCTTTGCCCCGAGCGGGCATCCTGACAAGCTAAGTGCTTAACTGCCAAGCTATCTGCATTTGCATACTGGCCATACTATTGTCGATTCGGACCTTGACTCAATCATGTAAAAATCTGACCTTTCGGAGACATTGTCTCCAGCCCAAAACTCATTGTTTTCACCCAAGACCAGACTAGCCCATGGTCATACCTTCCCTAAATAAAAACCCCAAGCTCCGGGAGCTTCCTCGGACCGCTCCGGAGTGCTATCCAGCCTTGCCATCGCTTCGTTTTGCGAGCTCCCCTCGGCCGCCACGCCATGTTTCCTTCTCTCCAATTGGACTTCTTCAGGACTACGAGAAAGGTGGCATATCACCCATTTCCCCCAAAACTCTTATTCCTATTTCTAGTTAGCTGTGTGGTTGTGTTTTCTTAATAATTGCTATCTGCTTAATAAATGTTATTGTTGCCATTTCAACTGTCTGACTGCTCACTGACCTGAACCTGTATACATAGGGTAAAAGATTCCCGCTAAGTTACCTTGCCTCTCGTTAGCTTAAAAGAGCGCTCGAGTTAATTTCCCCATCTTTGCTTGTTGTTGTTTGGTTATTTGGGAGCCCCTCCCGGGACCCCCAAGTCATAGGGTAACAATGCTGTCTTCTGCACCCTTCCACCTTCAGCGGATGAGTCGCGGTACTGCCACCAGTGTTCCTTCTGCACCACAGGGGAGCAGGACCCTTGCAAAAGTGAAAAACCTGCAAGTATCAAAATAGGTGTCTCTTGGCCGTTCCCTGTTCCCACCTTCACCCCACCCCACTGCCCCTGACTGGTTGGGTTTTTTTTCCATTGGAAGCCATACTAAACATGGCAGTACACTATTGCATTTTTAAGCTATAATGCCTAAAAATGTATTTTTTTTAAAAAAAATTTAACTCAAAGGAGAACTTTAAAATAAACATGGAGAGGTGATAGATTTCAAAGTTATCACACCACGGGAATCACTGAAGGAAGGACAAGCTGGACACGCCCGTAGCCTGCCCACTGGTGGATCCGTGACAACAACTCACTAGCGCTATCCAGCACTGTTGTGGTTCTGCAGTGAGCCAGCTGGTGGGATTGAAGCACTAAAGGAGGTGCTTAACAGATTTTTTCTGGAAATGGAATATGGCGGTTTTGCAAAGCTTGGGGATGGGACAGCAGCGGATGGCAATGATGTCGTGCGGTAGCACAGCTCCTTACTCAAAAACAACCTGCTACTATGGCGGTCTAGCGACATCGTGCGGAAATGACCTGAATATATCACCTTGAACTTTCCATATCTGCTCAAGAAGCACCCAAACAGCATAAGGAAAGGACATGTTCTTGTCTCACTAAGTCTAGCAAAAAGTATCTTCCCAATTTCTTTTCCAACTGATTTAATCTGATGGGTCTGAATAAGCATTACAGTTATCTGTGTCAGCGAAAAGTATGTCACAGCTGTCACTTCTCATCATGCTCGTTGGCTAACGATGCGAAACCTGGGTCCTCTACTATGCCTCAGCTTCCTGGCAACTGCTTTCACGCATTCCTTTTTATCCCTCTCTTTGTTGTATAAAGAACAGACACTCATCCCAAGGAACCTTTAAAGAAATTCCTATGGAGTGTCCTTTTTCTCATTCCAATTGCTCATGAGTGGAAGCTTCTGAGCTACCTGTAATCCTGACATTCAGATTGAGAAGAAAGTTATTTTTTAAAAAAATGGGGGGAGTAACTAGGCAAATACACATACACACATTAGTCAGTTTCCTACATCATGCTTACGTATAGTAAATATGCACTCACATAATTAAGTGGTGGTTGCACTGCATCGCCAATTATGTGTCGGCACATTTGCAATACCAGTGAATCAAGTGGTGCGCTGAAGTTACTGATGAAAAGTTACGCAATATCCAGGAATGCCGACTGCATGTGCAACAGTTACATTTACAACAGTTAGACAGAACTCCACTGAACACAACTGTGAACTGAATACAGATATTACACCATGACCAAAAAAAGTACAACCACCCGCTTAGGGGAATGTACAGGTGCATCAAACACCAAAAGGATGCCAACCTGTTGCTGTTTTATGCACCTGTATGTGGTAGCTTTGGGGAATGCAGCTTCCAATCTGAATGTGTGTTCTTGGATGTGTTAATTTGTTTTGAAAAGCTAGGACTGGGGTTCTGTTTAGACAGAAAACTGTTTAAAAAATGCCCTGCCCAACCCATTCACACTCTTTTACACACAACAAAGAAGACTGGGTTCAGAAAGCTCAAGCAATTGGGTAAGTTGAAACTGAAAGAAGGAAAAGTATTATAACCATTGTTTTAAACAGAACCTGAAAGTAACTAATTGCAAATAACTAGTCAATTCTAGTTAATTTCCTTTCCCAACTACACAGATATAACTACTTTGATAATGTAATAAAGGAGAACTTGTTCTAATATCCAAATGAGTACTCAGTACAGGAGTTAAACTTGCTTCTAGACTGTTGTAATGGTGATCTGCACTTCTCAGTCCTGCTATAAGAATGAAAAGGAGACACATTTATTCTTTCTGAATAAATGATGAGCAGTGTGCTCTAAAGACGCTGTTTTACTGAGTAAAAGCTCTCCCTCTCTCCACTGACAATGACTGTTGAAAACCAGGGTGGCCTTATTTTCTAGTCCTAATGCATGTTTATATATAAAATGCATTATAAGATGCATGTTTATATATAGGATTGCCAGATCTCAGAGTACTACAGAGATTCCCCATTTTTTTTGGTGGGTCACCTCTAAGCAATAGGCAGGGGCTCATATTCTCCAGCTTTTGTACCATCGTTTTGCTCTGGATAGCGTTACTATAAATTTTCGCATTGTTTATTCAGTGCCTTTAGTGTTTACAGTTGTTAGTAGTTGTGTAGTATAGTAGTTAACAGCAGAGTAAAATCATTTCTCTATTGTCATATATATATCATTCAATTTTACTTTATATGTATTAACACACAGGCTTGCCTCATCATCAAGTGCCACCCTTATTGGATCACCAGGGATTGTCCCTATATTTCAGGTTCTGGCTCAGACATCTAATAGCCTGGGGTGATCCTAACTTTGTGTCAGGTTGACTTTGCCCTCCCTGCCATGCAAGAAGATGTCATGTATTGCCATGCAATGCCATGTAGTGCTCTGATGTTTGAAACACAGTCTGAGAGGAGATGATGGAACTGAGTGAGAAACAATGTGCAGTCAATGAAGGAATGTTATTTTAAGAGAACTTTGATAAGAGGGAACCAACACAGCTTCAAGGTTATGCAGTTGCAGGCAGGGTGAAAACCTGGGAAAGGAACTGTTTCAATTAGCTGTCAAATAGGATGCTTTCTTGCACAAATGTATGATGTTACAGATTATAAGGCACTGAAAATCTAGTCATTTTCTAGTCTTGACAATTGCCAAAATGTGCACTGTTACTCTAAAGTCTCCTGAATAAAGCTTTTGCAACTTTCTAAGCTGAATCTCTGGGACTGGAGTTATCCTGTACGTGACACCTGGCAACTCTATTTATGCAGCTTTCCCCAAATTCAATATCTGTGATGGAAGCAGCCTTACGAAAACAGCAGAAGGCAGGCAGAATGCATGGGGAAGACATTGCCATCCTCTGGAAAACATGTGAGCAATGCTTGTTGCTATCTTGGGGATAAAGGACTCAGCAGTGAAGGAAGAGCCTGGTGGCTACAAATCTGGAACAGAATTCAACTGATATTTTCATGTCTGCAGAGCCTGCCTAATAATGTAAAGAAAAAACACACAATATACAGTGGACTCAGTGTGTGTGGGGGGAGGAATTTACTACTTAACTTCTCTGTCTAAACCATCCCAAGACTCCTGCCTGCTAAATCCCTCCAACAGTGTTCCCTTCAAGAATACAGGGCCTCCCTGTTTCTAATTCAGGGACGTGTGCATTCTTGGCACTTTAAACAAGTCACCGTGGGGCACATATTTTTCATGCTTTATCAAGATGCATGAATGACTGTAAACAAGCTGCTACAAAAAGGAACCCCTGGAAGAAAGAACGATTGGATCAGTTGAGAAGTCAAGTTGGAAGAACGATTTCCACAGCAACAATTAACAAATATTAGGTGCCAGCAGGACAAAAGACTCAGTGTTAGTAAGGCACCTGGTGACATCATTCCAAAATGGGATGTGGTGGCAGTGGAGCAGAATCATTGTGACTCCTGGTTTGAGCCGGCTATCCCTGTCTATAGTGACACGCTGGGTGGCAACAACAACCCATTTCAGTTCCTTCTTGTTCACAGATTAAAAACCAACAAGTGATATCAAACAGAGGGCAACTGTGTGGGAGCCAAGGGTGAATTTCCCCACAGAAAAAACCCACAGGCTGCATCCCCCATACATATGGGGAGCAATGTACCTCAATTTTCCTATCAAAACAGCAACAGACAGTGAATACCCCTATTTTCCTCTGTAGTCACTCTCAAAATGATGACAGGAAGTGAGTGTATCGCTTCCTGTTGCCATTTTGAGAGGGACTGCAGAGGAAAAGAGATATTTGGGGGGTACTACAGGGTTCTGGGGTGGTTGTGGGGGCTGATGTGGGGGTATTTCCACATCCTTTCATGCATCAGGAGGTGTTCTGCATGCTTGGGGTGAGGAAGATTGCCAAAAACACATGCCAAATTTTTTAAGAATTGTGGGAGGGTTGGCGACTAGTGGAGGGCTTCAAATGCCGCAAAAATGAGATCTAGGGGCTATACAGGGTTTGAAGCCTGATCTAGAAGAATGTGTTCCCTAGTAAATATCCCAAAGGTACAAAATCCTGTCTGACTGTGGAAGCTAAGCAAGGTCAGCCCTGGGGTTAGTGCTTGGATGGGAGATCACCAACAAATACCAGGTGCTGTAGGCTGTATTTCAGAGGAAAGAACTGGCAAAGGCCACCTCAGTATTCCTTGCCTAAGAAAACCCTGTGAAATTCACGGGGTTGCCATAAATCAATAGATAAGGAAGGCACGCACACAGATGTATAGCATGACTGCATTCATACAACTTTCCAAGTACACGGTCTCCACAGTCCTCTGTGATGGGGCAATAGACCGGCTGCACTGTGGCAGAATGCAAATAAGTCAGCAGTCTGCTAGCTGACAACACCATAAACTCTGACCTCCAGAAATCAGACTGAAGTTCACAAGGGTTGGCAGACAACAGATAGGAGGCCAAAGGTGCAGCTCGTGGAATTTCCCACAGATCTAGTGTACAGAAACCATAAAAACCTATATATCTTTCACCCTTGACCTGAGACCAAAACGCTCCCTTGAGGTTCTCTGTTTGCCCCAGTGGGTAAAAGGGTTTAAGCAGAGATGACCAGAGGCTATTCATGGATGCTATTAATTCAAAGGTTTATTTAAATCACAACAGGTAAACAGAAAAGCAAGTCAATGCAATGAAGATTTAGCTCAAATAAGAGATAAAACAATGAGTTTTGGAGAAAATTCAGTGATTAGAACTACATAGATCAAAGAGACTAGCTGACCCTCCACATCTGTGTGTTTAACATTTGCAGATTTGATTATTTGCAGATTATTTGCTATTGCCTCCACTGCTCCCCTACTCCATTTTAAATAGGGATTTACAAGTCTCGCCTCATGTTTGTAGTCTCTCTGCAAGCCTCATGAGAGAGAGAGAAAGGACTATGAATGGGAGACATGACTTGTAAGTCCCTATTAAAAATGGTGTAGGACAGCGAAGACACCCCCCCCGCCTTGAAGGCAAAATTGGGCAGCTGGATTGCTCCCAACCATTCCTATAGAAGTTTGCCACTTTCATGGGGGTCCTGTGCCCCTAAACCCTGTGAAGGGACAGCTGTAGTTTCTTTGATGCCAGATTTACAACCTGTAAAATTAGCCAGTCAGTCCTTTCTAAAATACTACATTTGCCCCCAATCTTTTACCAGGGCTCCAGTTAAAGTTTAGTGTATTCTCAGCTGTTTTGTAGTTTATTCTAAAGGTTCAAAAAAAGAAGGATTCATAGCTAGCCTATCCCAAGAAACAGATTCCCAAACACTCAGGAGAAGCCCAAAGAGTTGCCAAATTTAAAACAGGATAAGGCTCCAGTTTAATAGTGTAACAGTTGTGAAGAAGAGCGAATTTCAGGTGGTGTTGCTTGTTACTTGTTTGCATGATAGGCAATACCTGCTGGTATTCTTTCTTCTACACAAACATTAAGAGTATGGAAACCTTCTCCAGTTTTCAATTTGGTAACTGTAAGACTGAGGAAGGCTTATCCAGGAAAACCCATATGGAAAGAATTAGTCCAAAGAGAAACGAAGTTGGGATAAGGTAAAATTAAATAGCGAAGATTGAGCCCCACCAGTAGAAAATAAATAAAAGAAAAGAAGCTGAGCTATGCAAAAGTTTGTTGGAGACTCGGCATTAGAAAATAAAAATTCTTAAAATTGGGGCAAAACTATTAGGCTCCAAGGCTTCCAATTAGGAACAATCAGTAAAAAGCAAAATTAAGTGCGAAAAGTAGAGAAGATAAAGACAGGTCTTCCTCTGGAAAGCAGCTGCTTTTTGGTCCACTGACATCCCCAAATTTTCTTGTCTTGTGACTTGTCTCTTTTCTCAAAAATTCAGTTCTGTATTGATAGAGGGCAAGCCAGCAGAAAAAAAAGAAGGGGATATTATGCTATGTTTCTTTTTACTGCTCATAAACACCACCCCTTTCTCTTGGGCAAACAAAAGGATTATAGAGTCTTATCAGGTACACCCTGGCACAGAGCTGTTAAAATATCCAAAGTATTCAACCTGGTAACTTGTCCATAGTGTTTCATTGTTGCGTAGCTTGGCCAAGGCCTTTGTCAGTACAGCAACCAGTTTGTCTGTTTTTTTGCTCGTTCCAGAATCCAAGAGAACATAAGCTGAAAAATCTCTGCTCTTTCCTTCTTCAGGAAATGGTAGGTCATGTTGTTGTACATGAAGCAAAAGTTTTCAAAGAAGGAGCCGTATTAGTCTCTCGCAGCATAAAAGGGAAGAAGAAGGGTAGAGGAAAAGAATGTGACAGCACCTTTAAGACTAACTGGTTTTTATTTTAGCGTGAGCTTTCAAGGATATAAACCCACTACTTCACTGTACTGCAGCTGGAGAACTGGGTTTGTATCCATGAAAGCTCATGCAAAAATAAAAAAAAAAGTCTTAATGGGGCTGCCACATTCTTTTTTTCTCACTCTATCTTGCTCCTTTTTATGCTGCAAGAGACTGAGGCCATTTCTACACTACACTGTTTATAGTGCTATTATTCCACTTTCAACATCCTATGGAATCCTGGGCTTTGCAGTTTAGAGAAGGGCATTTCAAATTCTTAGCCAGAAAGCTCTTTGGCCTCAGTAAACTACAAACCCCAGAATTTGTAAGAGGCTGAGGCTAAGAACACCATGGTACCCCCTCTGGAACAAACTTAGCAATCATAGGATGAGGAGAAGATTTCTTCCAGACTGGTGATGTGTTAAGTATCAGATAATAGATATAAATGGATAGTTCTCACAGTGTAGGGATGTATAAACAGTGGGCATGTTAGGACCGGTAGCCCTTTCAATTGGCTTATGCATGTTCTGGAGAGATCAGTGAGCAGCAAGTTTATTGCGTAGTTTAAAACTAAATTGGGACAATGAAATCTCCAAAAGGATGGCTGGAATCCTGTTGTGGCTTTATGCTGGTATGAATGCTGTTACAGAAGCAGTTGCACTTTCTTGCAAGTTGCACAAGAATATTGTTCTATTCAGGATTGTGAACACCCTGTTAGGCCCGTGTAATCCACTGTGCAGGCAGCTGCACAGTCTAAGATATTTTGTAAGTGTGGTCCTTAGTCATGATTGGGCAGCTGGATTAACTGCTGCCCAATGGGAGAATGCATGGACATACCATCCAGTAACTTCAGCATAGCTGTGGCAGCATAATTTCACATGGTGACACATGCCCTGACTGCATCCTGTTTGGACTACTGTGACACACCCTAAATGAGGCTGCCTTTTGAAACTGTTTGGAAACTTCAACAGGTCCAAAATGATGTGGTCAGAATGGTAACTGAGGCCAGTTACAGGGAGCATGTAACGCCCTTGTTAAAACAGCTTCACTAGCTACTGGTTTGTTTCCAAGCACAATTCAAAGTGCTAGTCATGACCTGTAGAGCTCTATACAGCTTTGGCCCAGACTGTCTTAAAGACCATATCTCTGCATACCAACCTGCCAGAATTTTAAGACCTACATTCTTGCACAGAAGCTAGTAAAATGCGGACTGGACAGGGCTACTGTTAGGTGGATTTGTAATTGGTTGACTGACCGAACTCAAAGGGTGCTCACCAATGGCTGCTTTTCATTCTGGAGAGAAGTGACTAGTCGGGTGCCACAGAATTCTGTCCTAGGCCCAGTGATACACAACATCTTCATCAATGAATTGGATGAAGGAGTAGAGGGCATGCTGATCAAATTTGCAGATGACACCAAATTGGAAGGGGTTGCTAATATGACAGAGGACAGGATCAAAATTCAAAATGACCTTGACAGATTGGAGAGCTGGGCCAAAGCTAACAAAATGAATTTCAGCAGAGAGAAATGTAAGGTCCTATACTTAGGCAGAAAAAAATGGAATGCACAAATATAGGATGGGGGACGCGTGGCTCAATAACAGTATGTGTGAAAGAGATCTAAGAGCTTGGTAGACCACAAGCTGAACATGAGTCAGCAGTGTGATGCAGCAGCCAAGAAAGTCAACGCGATTCTTGGTTGCATCAATAGGAGTATGGTGTCTAGATCAAAGGAGGTAATGGTACCACTCTATTCTGCATTGGTTAGGCCTCATTTGGAATACTGTGTCCAGTTCTGGGCAGCTCAGTTCAAGAAGGATATTGACAAGCTGGAGCGTGTCCAGAGGAGGCAACCAAAATGGTAAAGTGTTTGGAAGCCATGCCCCATGAGGAACAGCTTAGGGAGCTGGGTATGTTTAGTCTGCAGAAGAGAAGGTTAAGAGGGGACATGATAGCCATGTTTAAATATTTGAAGAGATGTCATGTCAAGGAGGGAGTGGGCCTTTTTTCCATGGCTCCAGAGAGTAGGACAAGGAGCAATAAATTTAAGCTGCAGAAAAGGGGATTCCACCTGAATCTCAGGAAGAACTTCATGGTGGTCAGACCTGCCTGGCAGTGGAATATGCTGCCTTAATGGAGTATGGTGGAGTCTCCTTCTTTGGAGGTTTTTGAGCAGAGGCTGGATGGCCATCTGTTGGGAGTGCTTTGGTGTGCATTCCTGCATAACAGGGGGTTGGACTGGATGGCCCCTGTGGTCTCTTCCAACTCTGTAGTTCTATGATTCTACAGGAGAGGACTTTCTGTTGGTTCTGCCACCATCACAGTCTCACTTGGTGAGGACATGAGACGGAAGTCATTTCTACACTACACTGTTATAGCGCTATTATTCCACTTTCAACATCCGATGGAATCCTGGGGTTTGCAGTTTAGGGAGGGGCATTTGGAATTCTCAGCCAGAGAGCTCTTTAGCCTCAGTAAACTACAAACCCCAGAATTCCACAAGATGTTGAAAGTAGAATAATAGCACTGTAACAGCGTAGTGCGGAAGTGGACAGAGCCTCCTCAGTGGTTGCATCCACCCTCTGGAATTCCTTTCTGTGGGAGGCTAGGCAGGCTCCCTCCCTGCTCTCCTTTCAGCAGCAGGCTTTTTGTTTAAGCAGCGTTTAATCTGTAAGCAAGGAGCTTTCTTATTGAAATTTGTGCTTTTTTAACCAACCTTTTTTATCTCTTTTAAATGGTTTTATACTGTTGATGTGATGATTCTAAATTGTTTTCAAAATGTTATTGTTAAGTTGTTTTAATTGCTTCTCATTGGAAGCTGCCATTCTGGAGGAAGGAGGCATACAAATGAAAGAAATTAAAAAAGGGAAAAAGCAGTTCAATGTAAACAGGAGCAAAGTATAGCATCTGGGAACAAAACATCCCAATTTCATATTCCTGGGGTGTAAGCTGGTAGTGACTGATCATGAAATGGATCTGAAATTGTGACCCAGTGTGTGGCTGCTGTGGAAAAAAAAAAAAGGCAAATTACATCTTGGAGATCATTAGGAAGGGAACTGGAAATAAAATTGCCAATGTTTTAATTGTTGTTGTTGTGAGCCTTCAGGCCATTTCTGACTTATGGTAACCCTAAAGTGAACCTATCACAGGGTTTCCTGGGGACTGAGAATGTGCAATGTGCCCAAGGTGACCCAATGGGTTTCCATGGTTGAGTGAGGAACTGAACTCTGGTCTCCAGAGTCTCCCTTTCCACACGGGGTAAAAAAAACGGCTTAGGGTGACCTCATCCAGAGGTCGTCCACACCGTGGAGCGCGCTAGAGCGGTTTGAATAGTGGAGGTTCCACACCTCAAACCGCGCTAGCGCGGCCGCAAGGGGTGGCGCGGCGCGTTTTTTAAAAACCACATTTTATGTGGTTTTTACGAAATGCGAGCGTGCTAACCCGTTGCAGTGCCCCGTGTGAAACTGCAGGGACGCGCTAGCGCGTCCCTGCAGAGCTGTCCGGGGGCGGGCTTCCGGCTGGCGCGCTGCCCTGATTGGCGGAGCGCCGCCGGAAGTCGCCGGCCGCCATTTTGGGCGCCGCTGAACGCCGCCGAAACTCGCCAGCGTGTGGAGCGGCAAACGCGCGCTCCCCACAGGGACGGAGCAACCCGTTTTCAGGTAAGATCCGTCCCTGCGTGCGCTGCCCCGTTCCCCCATCCCCCGTGTGGAAAGGGCCTAAGTCCAACTACATAGTCCACTACACCATGCTGAATTCCTCAGTGTTTTAATACGCTTGTGCAAATGAATGATATGGCCACAAGCTGAAATACTTTCCAAAAAAGGATATTGTAGAGTTGGAAAAAAGGTGCAGAAGAGAGTGACCAAAATGATCAAGGGATTCATGAAACTTGCTCATTAGAAAAGGTTACAATGACTGTTGCACACACACCAGAGGTTTAGCCTGACTGTGGGCTTCTCAGAGGAGTCTGTCCGGCTCTTGTATGAAGAGGATAGATAAGCCTTCCATCTGGCCCAGCATGGCTCTTCCTTTGTATTTTCCTTCTCATCATCTGCTCTGTAAGCCGTGAAAGAAGATATTTTTTAATAAAAGCTTTCATTTTTCTCTTTCCCCACCAGAACTCTGGCTCCTCAGCAGACTGGGACCATTTTTGCACTGCACTCTTATAGCGCAATTATTCCACTTTCAGCATCCTATGGAATCCTGGGGTTTGCAGTTGGCTGGCCCCTCCCGATTCCATAGGATGTTGAAAGTGGAATAATCGCGCTGTAAGAGTGTAGTGCAAAAACGGCCTGGACCTTAGGCTGCAGTTCCAGCCCAGAGAGAGAAAGCTGATTTTCCAATCAAGCTGGGCTAAGCCCTGTAAAGCCCTTGCAGTCAACCCAGCTCATCAGGCTGTGCATGCTTTTCCCAAAAGTTGCAACAGCAGACTCTGGGTGGCTCTTCTACCATCTTCAGATCACACTTGTGGCTTCTTAACATTCAGATCTTCACCCAAACCGGATTCCAGCAGCAATCTATTTCAGGGCCAGACCTGGTGCCCTTCTGCACTACGCTGTTATAGTGCTATTATTCCACTTTAAACATCCTGTGGAATTCTGGGGTTTGTAGTTTACAGAGGCCCAAGAGCTCCCTGGCTGAGAATTCTAAATGCCCCTCCCTAAACTACAAACCCCAGGATTCCATAGGAGGTTGAAAGTGGAATAATAGCACTATTACAGTCTAGTGCGGAAAGGCCCCGAGGTCTGGTACACTGTTAGCAAGGAAAAATCCACAAATGATGGTGTGTGCATTGCGCTTTTTAAAAACCAAACCAAATCAAACCAAACATTTATTTAATTACTAGTTTTAGGTTCACAAACCATACAAAAACAACAAACCTAACATGAGAATTCTGATACAGAGTACATAAATTACGAGATCCATGCCGACTGCATATATATCAACCTGTTCAAAGTTATAAGACTTATGCTAACCTATGTCTTCAAAAATCAACAAGAAAGTAAGACTGAGAACAAAAAAACCCCAGCATTCCTATTAACATAACTAATAGAGAGATACCACATTGCACAGAAATCAAGGTCTTAACTGTTTCCCTTTATTCTTAAATTGTTTGTTTACTTTCCTATTAGCATAATATATTCACAAACAAAGTTGTACCCCTACCTTAACTCTAAACTTCTTCCCCATTAAAGGTCATATTCTACTGTGGATTGCTTCCATCCTAAGCAGCAACCTTTGAGACAAAAAGTCTGCTGATTTCTTTGCCCAGGAGAAAACATCTGGAATTGTAATGAGTTGGGTACTTCTTCCATAGTAGGATTAATCCCTTGTTCTCAGTTTTGATCAGGAGACTTTGGTGAAAATCACATGGGACTAACTTCACAAAAAGTGCTTTGGAGAGACTTCCAGATGGTGATTGTTCAGAACCAGCCAAACAGTGCTAGGATAATGCAATAAAAATAGTATGTCGTGCCGTGCTACGTGATGCTCCTTCTGAAAACAAGAACTCCAGAGACCCCCAGGCTAGATACGTCATCAACACTGTATCTTTTACACTTTGCCATGAGTTGTATAGACCCTGACTGTACGCCTGCGCTTGCAACTGTAGGAATCTTAAATATACCCTGTAGGGAAGTTAGGCATGAAGCTACCTGTCTTTGGGGTGAGACTAAACTGCTTTGACTCACCCAGTACTTGCTGCACAAACAATTATGGGTAGGCAAACAGTGATTAAAAATAATTAAAGGCATTATATGGTTTGGCCCATTCTGATGCTTTGGTTAAAATAATTTACTATCTAAGAGAAAAATGTTAGAATGTAACATGCTGTATTTGCTGGAACTGTATAGATACAGGAGAACAAAATTTATTGCAGCAACTGTACATATGCTTTAAGATGACTCAGGAAATGTAGGCACTACGTGCATGCACTGTTTTGGCACCTTGCTTCGTTGTTTTAATTTTATGTTGAGTTTCTTTTCTTTCTTGAATGGATCAGCTTACAACAATGATGCTATCTCAAACAGTAGATATTTAACTCAGACCAAAATTAAAATCATGGAAGAAGAATCAGATGTTTTGGCAGCTGATGAATTTTGTTACCTGCAGTGTTTTGAACATCTGTGTTCTTTAAACATTTTACACTTGCCTTGAATAATATTTATTTTATTACAGTTATTTATCTCCTGTATCAAAAGATCTCAAGACAGTGTAGATTAAAAGCAGCTTGAACAATTTCATAGTATTCTAGAATATAATTGGTGGTACTGACCACAAGCGCCATTTAGTCCAAACCTCTGCCATGCAGAAATACACAACTACAGCAGTCCTGAAAGATGCCCATGCAACTTCTGTTTAAAGACTTGCAAACAAGGAGAGACCATCCCCTACATCCTATTCCACTGTCAAACAGGTCTCACAGAAGAGAAGTTCTTCCTAATTTACCATGGTTCTAAAATAAGTTAAAATATAACCATGATGATAAAAAACATTGCACAATCCAGTTAGAAGATCTTCTGCAATGCCAGTTAATATTCAAGAACTTGGGTATGCGAAAGAGAGCAGAGAGAGGGCCAGCCTACCTCACAATGAGGATCATCCCAAACCCATCAGCCCTGGGCTTTCCTGTCTAATCCTCTCTGAATTTATGACCTGGTCATGCTAAGGTCATCCTGACCTGAGTACGTGTGTACGGTCAGCACTTCTCCAAACATGCTTTTGGCCATAAATATGTCTAATTTATGAAAAATAGCATGCCCCTCAAATTGAGGGTGTTGGGTGTGGTAACAGCAGATTAAAAATGCTTCTTTGTATGTCACCACCTGTCTTCTATTTAATTTGACTGAATAAAATGTCATCCTTCCTGCCAATATTCCAATTAAATCTTGCTTCTCCTTTATTTCTATTAAAGAGGCTGGTCAGGCAAGCATGAATCATATTCCAGTGATAACTCCTTATGCTAATGCTAAATACGAGCTGACTGCAAGCCTCTATTCTGCATCTGCTGGGCTTGAACAAAGAGGACATTGGGAAATTCTGAGCCATTCCTAGGAAGCTTGATCTGGTAAGATATGATGCTGCAGAACACTCCTGTGTAGTAAACTTCATCATAATTCAAAATGGAGTTGGGCAGGCCTTGAAGCATCTCTAAGAAGGCTCTCCAAGAACAAACATAAACATCTCAACCACTTTATATGCAGATGTGTTTGTCTTTTTAAGAAATACTTCAGGGCCTTTCTCCTGTTACTTTCATCATCATGTATGCTTACCTCCTACAGTACTGTTCTACCAGAGCCTGCAAGTGACAGGTTACAAATAACTATGGCCATTTCTTCACTACACTCTTATAGTGCTATTATTCCACTTTCAACATCCTGTGGAATTCTAAGGTTTGTAGTTTACCCGGGCCAAAGAGCTCTCTGGCTGAGAATTCTAAATGCCTCTCCATAAACTGCAAACCCCAGGGTTCCACAGGATGTTGAAACTGGAATAATAGCATTACAGCAGTACAGTGCAGAAAGGCCCTATATTATCTTTAACACATTATTTTTTGCCTGTAATGTCAAAGAGGTAAAGATGATAGTCCATTGCTCTATCAAAAGGGAAAGTAAAAAAGGTTGTTTTTGAAGCCTGTTATTTTAGCATAACCTTTAAGGTCACTTTTTTTTATGTGTGTAATTAGTAACAGTTACTCGCCACTTCTAAACTGCTGCATGGCAGGGACAGTATTTTGCGAGATCCTACATATGAAATAAGAATGATTTCGTTACTAATATGCAAGATAATTATTGTAATTTTTTAAGGAGAGTGTTTGAATTAACCCATGAAAGCTTGTTATGCAAGGGCTGTATTTAACAAAAGGAAAACTGAAATTTTAGATCCAAACTGGCAACCTTGTTGGACTCCAATTCCCATCAGCCCCCACCAACATGGCTAGTGTCAAATGACAATGGGAATAGCAGTTCACTAACACCTGGAAGGTCTCAGGTTTCCTACCCCAGCTTGAGATCTGGGTGTGGGGAACCTTTGGCTCTCTAGATGCTTTGCACAACAGTTCCCAGAAGGCCAAGCCAGCATGGCCAATTCAAGGAATTTGTGGGAACTGTGATCCAAACCACTGATGGCCAAGATTTTTTCCCCAATGTTATTTCTGTAACATCAAAACAAACATCACTCATTCTTAACATCATAGCCCTTATATGGAATATACTGTAGAATGCTGTTGTACCACAGCAGTCCATAGAACTATCAGAGCTACATAAAACCACGCCTTGAATAGAAGGAGCATGCTTATGCCACATCCTTAGTTCAGACTTTTGTGGCTTTTCTAAGGGAAATCATATCAAAAGTGCCACTCCAAATAATGTTTGAATGGAATACAATAGGGAGCAAATACCTGTGGCTGTAGTTGTGGTTGTGTGCCTTCAAGTCACTTCCAACTTACGTTAACCCTAAGGCAAATATATCACAGAGTTTTTTAGAGCTGACATGCCCAAGGTTGCTCAGTGGTTTTCCATGGCTGAGCAGGGAATCAAATCCTGGACCATTTCTGCATTGGACTGTTTATAGAGCTATGATTTCACTTGCAACATCCTATGGAATCCTGGGGTTTGCAGTTTCAGGAGGGGCCAGCCGGCCCCTCCCAAAACTGCAAACTCCAGGATTCCATAGAATGTTGCAAGTGGAATCATAGTGCTATAACAGTCTAGTGCAGAAATGGCCCTGGTCTCCAGGGTTGTAGTCTAACACTCAGACCATTACACCACACTGGCTCTGAGCAAATGCCTCATCATCCAAATAAAACATAATCAAAGGCCATTTCCACACTAGACTGTTATAGCACTATTATTCCACTTTCAACATCCTATGGAATCCTGGGCTTTGCAGTTTGGGGAAGGGCATTTAGAATTTTCAGCCAGAGAGCTCTCGGGCCTCAGTAAACTACAAACCCCAGAATTCCACAGGATGTTGAAAGTGGAATAATAGCCCTATAACAGTCTAGTAGAGAAATGGCCCAAGGGTCAAAATATACTCTGGTGGTATTCTCATTAGCCAACCACAGGCATGCTAAAAAGAAAACCCCAAAAACAAAAAGCAACCCTGAGTTACACTAGATTTCAAGGCTCACTGCCTTCTTTATCTGCCATCTTGACCTAAAGAAGCCAGTGAGCTAATTTTGGGGGGGGGGGACATACTTTCTGGTTGGCCTAATAAAGGTATCCCCAATGTGCATTTTGGGTTCTGGATTTTGTTTAATGCCCAACACAGCTCCCTTTGCCTCCAATAAAGCACAACCTCAGTATTTTTTTAAAAAAACACCTCTTTCACAATTTAATCAGAATTGTATTTGCAACATTTTAAACAAATATAACACCTTAAATCCAATTGGTAGTCCCAAGTAAAGTAAACCCACTAAATCAATTGAATTTGTACAAGCCAAGCATCAATTTACTATAAAGCAATTGATTGCGTGGGTCCGCTTTGCTTGAGATGGACAACTGGATTTAGGATATTCTCCACACTTCAAGAGGAGAATCAAAACACCTTACAGGAATATATTCAATAAACTCACAGATGCACATGAGTCTGGCAGCTGTGCATCTTTGCCATTTCCCTTCCACATCGCATTTCTGCCAACAATAGTGCATGCGCACTTAGCTCTCCTTTGAACGGGGAGCAGGAAAGGGTTGAAACATGTTGCAGCATGCAGCTGCCTGCTGCTTACATCTGATCCTTCCGCTAAGGCTTGAATGAACAAACAAGTCCCTTTGCAATGCGTTCAGAATGGGACTGGGACAAAATGGTATACAAACCATCACTGTCATCTTTTGAAATCACTATCATCAATCAAATGGAAACAACGTGTGTAAGCAGCCCGTCAGGCAGCACAGATCTATTTATATTTAACATGTCAACATCAGCACTGCAAGACCCTGCTCTGCCCTCTCCTTTTGTGAAACAACCTTTTGGCCAGAGCTTGGAGAAGTTGCTTTCTCAGACTGCACCTCCTAGAATCCTGCAGCGATTATGTTCGGACTCATAACATTATGTTTTGGGAACTGTAATCAGAGAAAGTAACTTTATCAAGCTCGGTTTTTCATTTAATCTTCAACGCATATATAAAAATCACGAACTGCATCTTCATTAGGGCCATCTAAAACAATGCAAAATAATGAATATGCTTCCAAGCTGAGCACATATTCAGTGATAGGAACAAAAACATATAATGCGTAATTTTCATATCTAATCTGGAACATATATTATATATTGAATATTTGTCATTACTGTAAGTCATGCATAGATCCAATTACATTTAGTCATGCATAGATATATTTACCATGTTTATCTTGATGTTTAGAAGGCATGACTTAAAACTGTATGTCTTCCTTTATTACAGTATATTTTATAATGTATGCGATTTCTTTGTAAGTATTATTACTTTCTATTTTGACTGGGGTGTATTTTAAATAAGCTATTGATTTTTTTTAAAATATGTATTGGTTACGTGTACTCTTAACTGATGTTATAAGTCTAATTCATTGTTGTTCCCCACATTGATCTATAGGGAGAGGCAGATAAGAAATGATGATGATGATGATGATCATATATCTATTGCACTGTGTATTAATTTACTAATATTGGTTCTTATCACGGACAATATATATTACCTTTTCCTTTTAAATGTTTGCCATTCCACAATGAAATCATTATGTTTATTTAGAGATGCAGAGCTAGTATCATATAGTGTTCATAATATAACCTGAAAAATCCTCCCATGAGAAAAAAAGTATATCTCCTTTTGGGAAAAATGGATCGGTTAGGGATCTGTTAGGAAACAGCAGAATTTAGCAAAAGTAAGATGCCTCAGTCTTTCTCACTTCCTTGCCTGTGGCTGACTGCAGTGAAAAAACAAGCAGGCAGCATCAAGTTACATGCCAAAGAAAGTTACTAATTGTTGTTAGAATGGACATGCATTTTAAGTACCTACATCCTGACTAGCTAATGAAAAAGATTAGGTAAAATGAAGAGGTCCAGTGACCTTTCAACTCATTATCTCGTCCAGCCGAGAACAAAGTAGGGAGAGGAAAAAGCAAGGAGGAAGTAGTTAGAGAAGGGGAAGTTTTTATATGAGCAGGGACCCTAAAAGTTTCTCAGGTCATATAGTCTGGTTGCTTAGATACACAAAAGTATTTACGACCGGGCACTGCAACAGATGGGAGAGCAAATGGAGAAACTGGAGCTAAAAAACTCAGAATGAGTATAAACATGCGCGGGGCCTTATGCTATCTAAAATTAACTGCTCTAATAGTAAGAAAGTCTGTGTGTGTGAGAGAGAAAGAATGGCTCATTTTCCAGCATCTCCTAAGTATCATTTGCATGAAAGCCACAAACTTTTTGGTGCTGTCCTCCATCTGCAACATGACAAAGGATGTTATACCTCACATGACTATTATAAGCCAGGCTTGGACGATGACCACAGGTCTGTGGGCTGCCTCTGGCCTGCACTGGACTTCAGAGGGCTGCACCCCCTGTTGCATGGGTCAATTTTTAATTTATTTCTTCTCTCAAAACACCTCCTTCACCTTCTAGGGCAGTATGTTCTCAGGCTATCTGAGGTGAGGTGGCTAGCAATTTTTTTTTTCTAATGCGCCAGGGACTACCATCATATTTGTGCCCAATGGCTACAACTGTTTCATGCTTTCCTGGAAACTCGCTAGGGACCAGCAGCCAATGGCTCAGAGACCATCACCAGTCTAGCGACCACCAAATTGAGTAGCACTGCTTTAGAGGGTGTGGAGAATAATTCTGCCATGTTTTAAAGGCCAGAACCTTCTTCCAACCAAGAAGAAAAGTAGAAGTTTTGGAAAAAGAACCTCCTCAGCCAAGAACAATCTCAAGGGGCCAAAAATATGGCAAAATTGCCCCACAATCCTCTGAGGGTATGAGGGGAAAATCTGGGGTCTAAACAAATCATTTAAAAATGGACTTTGGGGCAATACATGGAACACTGGTTGCACTTTCTCCTCCTTTGTTCTACAAATTACTGAGACCAGCCTTCTGAAACCTGGTGTCCTCCACATATTTTATACTACACCACCCAGAATCCTTAACCACTGATTCTTCTGGCTGGAGTAAATGGGAGATGATGTCCAAAAACATCTGGAGGGTATCAAGTTGTGGGAAGGCTAACTTAGAACCTGTATATGAAAACTCTTGAATAATCTATTGTGATGGAAAAGATGTTATAGAAGGGCAAAGTGGACCTCCATCGGCAAGCAGTTCCAGAGCTGTGGTTGCAAAAAACCCACCCTTTTTCTAATCCCAATGAAATATGTATGTAAACACCCATTTCCAGTTCTGCAGACACTCATGTGCAATGACAACACAACTACATAATGACACATTAATCTGCAGCAGGCAGGCTTGCTAGCTTTTACGCACAAGCCTTTAATTGCAGCAAGTCACTGAAATTAAGTGGATGAAGCTTTGCCCATCATCTGTCACTACAGAAGGAAAGGCATCACTCACTAAATAATGTGACTTCTGCTGCTATTGTTAAAGGTGCACATGCAGGTCAAGTGAAAAAAAAGAAATCCTAAAGGTAGGTGCACCAGACTCATGATCATCTTATTTCCTTGTCATGCAAGTTAAACTGTAATTTACTTCCGAGTGAAGTTGCAAAGTCTAGCTATGAGGTTGCATACAGTTAAATAATCTTGGACGTACTTCCCTGTGAGTAATCTTTAGCACACTTGCAGCCTGAGCCTATACTTTTAATCAGGGGAGGAAAAAAACCTAGAGGTTACAATGGTGATAACGTGCACAGGACTTCAGCCTCACCTAAGAAGTAGATCACTTTAGCCAACTTCTGAAAATCAAAAGAAATTAACAAGAAAAAAAAAACCCCTCTCTATTGTTTCAGTTGTTGCTATTTTTGTTTGATTTATAATACCATGGCATATTCATCACCAAGACAGTGTACAGGAAGGAAGAACTTGACGGTAAGAGCAGTTCAACAGTGGAATAGCTGCCCAGGAGTGGGGTGGAGACTCCTTCTTTGGGGGGTTTTAAACAGAGGCTGGATGGCCATTTGTTGGGAGTGCTTTGATTGTGTATTCAAGTAAGGTAGGAGGTTGGGACTGGATGGCCCTTGTGGTCTCTTCCTTCTCTATCCTCCTGGAGGAAGGCGGAACACTACCACAGAGAAATAGAAGACAGTGATCATGCCAAAACATTAGGAAAGAAGTATAAAAGCACTATTTTCTGTGCAGAACTTCAGAAATAATAATAGTAATTTTATACCCTCCAAATGTCCCAATTTGGCAGGAACAGTCCTAAATAATCCTCTGTCATCCAATCTTTCCAGCTGGTTTTAAAATGCCCCCATTTCCTTCCCCACCTCCTACCTTCTCCCTTTCTTCTCAGCCTACTTCAATTGCTGCAAAGTGAATTCGAAGTGCAATAGTATGTTGTAGTCCATTACGGCAGCAAGGGAGAAGAGGGGAAGGAATCTTGCCCTTTCCAGTTGACTCAGACAAAAGCAAACTGCTCTGTGCGTTCCTCTTCCTTAATAACTTTTTCCACCTTAGCAGCACTCCGATGTCCCTCGGCTGGACATGTCCCAGTTTTGACCTGCAAAAAGTTGGGGGTTGTGACACTGCAGGGTGAGCCAGCACGGCGGTACTGTGTTGATTGTTGGCCTAGGACACCGGGAGACCTGCGTTCGAATCTCCGCCGGGTCACAGAAACCCAGGGGGCGGCCCTGAGCAAAGTCACACTCTCTCAGCCTCGGAGGAAGGCAAGGGGAAACCCCCTCTGAACAAATTCTGCCAAGAAAACCCCGTGACAGGTTCACCTTAGGGTCGCCATGGCTCAGAAGTGACTTGAAGGACCACAGCAACAACAATGCAGCGGCATAAGGCTCCCGAAACAGGAGAAAGGCAGCATTGAACCCGCTCAGTCCCGTTCAGAAATTCTTATCACTGCGGTTTTCGCCATTTCCCTGGGCTTTAGGGCACCGGCTCTGGCGCGCAAAGCCTGAACCGGCGTGGTTTTTCGCCCCTCCGTATCCAACCCCCACAGCCAGCCCCTGGCTGGGGGGCTGAGCAGCTGCCCCCGCGCCCCCTCCTCCTCCTCCTCCGCGCCCCCAGGCCTCCGCGAGCGAGACCCTCCCCACCCTTCCTCCCGCTCAGAAACTGCTGTCTGCCCTTCCTTCCCCCGGCTTCACGGCGCTGCTCCTGGCGCGCGAGGCCTCCCCAGGGCGGGTTTTCCGCCCCTCCGTATCCAGTCCCCGCGGGCGGCTTTCGCTGGGGGGCTGCCCCGCCTCCCTCCCTTCCTTCCCTCCCCCTCTGGGCCCCCCGCAGGACCCCTCCGCCTCCGGGAGCGGGACCCCGCTGGCCCCTCCGCCCGCGCCTCGCCTTTGCGCGCAAGAGGAGGCGGCGGCGGCGGCGGCGGCGGCGGAGGAAGAGCTCCCGCCAGCCGGAGGAGGAGGAGGAGGAGGAAGAGGCGGCGGCGGCGGCGGCTCCTCCTGCGGCCCGGCAGCCGGCTCTTCTTTCCCGCCCCTGCTCCCCCCACCCGGCGGCTCGCTCTCCGCTTCGCCCTCCGTGTCTTGTTCCCGTTTCTCCCCCCGCCCCCTTCCCTCCTTTTTCCTTTCGCCTTTTACCCTCTCGCCTTCTTTTTCTTCTTCTTCCCCCTTTCCCTCACAGCCAAGCGCGGCGCTCCCCCCCCCTCAGCAGGAGGAGCGGGAGGCGCCCCGGGACGATAGGGCCAGGCGGCTTCCCCTCTCTCCTTGAACCGGAGGACCCTCCTTCTCTGCCCTTCGCCCCCGCCAGCCCCTCGCCATGGAGCCATGAACGCCGCAGCCCCGGCAGCCGGCAGCACCTCCAGCGCCCGCCGCCGCCGCCTCTTCGCCGCCGCCGCCGCTGCCACCATGGAACGAGCCGGCAACTGAACAAAGAGCAGCCCCGCGAAGCTTTTTCCCCTCGCCGCCGGAGCCGCCGCCGCCGCCATCGCCATGGGGGTTTGATGGACCGAATGCCGGCCCGTTGCAGCGGGGATTGGTACGGCTTTGCAGGGGAGGTGAGTCGGAGCCACATCGATCCACAGATCGAGATAGATAGATAGATATGTTTTTTTAAAAGTGCTTCTCCCTGCGGGACCCCCTCTTGCAACTTGTCAGCCTTCCGCACTAGGCTGTTATAGCGCTATGATTCCACTTTAAATATCCTATGGAATCGTGGGGTTTGCAGTTATAGGACTCATCTTCTACTTTCAACATCCTATAGAATCCTAGGGTTTGCAGTTACAGCGCTATTATTCCACTTTCAACGTCCAATGGAATCCTGGGGTTTGCAGTTATAGCGCTGTTATTCCACTTTTTCAATGTCCTATGGAATCCTGGGGTTTGCAGTTTAGGATTCCATAGGATGTTGAAAGTGGAATAATAGCACTATAACAGTCTAGTGCGGAAATGGCTTTGGTTCTGGCTCAGGAGTATTTTGCGTATCCATACTGCCTTTGTTTCTGCAGTATTTTTCTTTGTGTGCTATAATGTGATTAGCAGATACGTCATTAAAAAAATAAAATTGGCTTGTCTGTGCTCAGATTCCCCCCCCCACTCCCCTTGTTGCAGATCAGGTTTGCTGCAAGCCAGTTCGTGGTGAGAATTGTGCATGCCGAAATCTAATCTGAGCAGGGCTGCTTTGCAAACAAACAGTTAAACCTAGCACTCTTAAAGCGATGTGCGCTCGTCTGTGTATACACACAATGCTTGAGAAGACTTTTGTTTGTGTACCCTTGGTCTGCATTCACAGATGTGCAGATCCCCCTTTGCACAGCGTAGGCCACAATCTGGTGTAAGCAAGTTGAAATACCAATCACTGCTTTAGATTCTTCCCTGACACCGATATGGGAATAATCCTCTTGTCAGTTTCCCTTTTTTTATCTGCAAGAACCTACTTGGAAATGTAGTTCCAAGCTGTATTATCAGGTAATGTATTTGGCGTGCCCTTTAAGACAGGTGTGCTAAAAGACTGCCCATGTTTTTGTTGTTGTTTACATAATGCATGGCGGCTCTTTTATTAGCCCTGTTGTTTGTGTGGAGGCATGGTCTTCTGCCTTGTTGCAGTTTTGAGTGCTTTTCCATGTAAACAGCTGTGTAGTTTGTGTGCAACGTGGTGCACAGTGTACGATTTTGGCACAGATACATAAAACTACAAAGAAAGTAAACCGTGAATACTTAAGGGTGCACTTGTAGGTATTCCTACCTGCAAGTGAACTCTATTAAGCTCTATTGAGGTTTTGCTTCTGAATAGGATTGGGACCTGCCTGTGTAGGGTTTCGATCTCTTTCTTTTTCCCTTTAATGCCTTTTTGGTCATATTTAGTGATGTGCCCCCAGTTTAATGCTCTCTGGGAACAGCAGTGTCAGTTCTGCGTAGAATCCCTTACGGCACTCCCTGGCTCCTTTGCATTTTTATTTTTGAAATCTCCATGACTTTTGCTGTAGAGGACTTAAATTTTTCCAGTAGTGTTGTCCAAGGCAGATGACTGTTTTTGAAAAGTGTTTGTATACCTCCTGATCCTGATTTGTGTGTACGTGTGTGTGTCTAGTTTCTGTTTCAGGTTAGCTTTTGTTTACAACCAGCAGGCCATCACTTTTGTCTGCTGGTTACGACAGAGGAGCTGACAGAAGGCTTCAGGATATCTCTAAACTGCCTATGAAATGTTGTTTGGGTTCGATCAAGACCAGCTGCTGCGTTTGCCCTGGCACCGACTGATGGCTACAGCGACTGTTCTGTGCCCTCTTGTTTTTCCCTTCTGCTCCTTCCAAATCTTTTCTGCTTTTCTTAGAGAGTAAATACCTTTATTGAGCTAATGCAAAAGGTGCACAGTACTCTGTACAAGCTAATATTATGTCTTTTTGTTTGGTCTAATAGGACGATGGACTTTGGAGTGTGGGCAACACAGTGTTTGTAGAAGGAAAAAGAATCCTTCCAAGGAAACTATCATAGTTTTAAAGGCCTAGTCCTTTGGTATTTTGTGCAAGGCTCAGGAACAAGAAACCCTTGGATGAACTAGTCTTAACACCATTGCAATTGAATATCCATGGTGTTTTTCTGGTGCAGCAGCCACGTGGGACAGGGCAGTCGCAGAAGGCTTTGTGTACATCAGGGGCTGGCAGAGAGAGGTGTGTGGTGGGGCGGGGTGTGGGAGTGACTGCTTTCAGCTGAGTCCTCTCCATGCCAACAGGATTAGCGATCGCCTTTCAGTGGTGTTGTGTTGCAACCATATATGACAAGCAAATTATTAACTAAAAAAAGAAAGCCTGCATAGCAAGACCTGTAGCCAAAACTGATGGTTATTCATTACCATTTTTGCTGTTCATTACTATTTCTCTTGTTTGCACGGGCTTAGCAGGGTAAAAACTGAACTCATCCTGCTTGCGGGGAGGAGCCTACAGCTTTAAACAGACACTCAGCAGTTTACACCAGATTGAGTTGCTTCAGCAGAATTAGCTCTTAACCATAAGGTTAGGCTCTGTGTTAGTGCTTACAGAAGAGATGGCACAGGCATACCAGTTTGCCTTACAAATGTAAAAGAAGCGCAGAAGGTGATAACTGTGGCCCAGAAAATTTAATTCATCTTTCATTTCAAAAGAAAGCACACCATGTTTCTAGTCCCTATGCAGAAACTCTGAATAGCTTGGAAAGTATTGGGCTAATTCTGAGGTCCTTTCATACTACACAGTTAATAGTGCTGTGATTCCATTTTAATTGTCTTGGTTCCATCCTCTGGTAGGCTGGGATTTTTAGTTTATACCAGTGTGGTGTAGTAGTTTTAGCACTGAGGCCAGGGTTCAAATCCTCTCTTGGCCATGGAAATTCTCTGGGTGACCTTAGGCAAGTCACACTCTTTCTGAAAAATCTTGCCAAGAAATCCACATGATAACTTTACCTTGGTGTAGTTGGAAGTTGGAAAACGATTTGAAGACACACAGGAACAACAACAACAAAGTTAAGAATTCTCAGCCAGAAGGCTCCAGTACTTCCAGGATTCTCCAGGATACAGACATGGTAGCTAAAGTGGAATCATAATGTTATAATTGTGTAGTGTTGAAGAACTCTAACTCTCCAGGAACAACAAGAAACTTCTGTCTGTAAGAATTCCCAGCTGTTTGGAGAGGGGCTTCAGTGACCGGCAAAACTTTTTGCCTCTTTGCGTGATAGACGAAGCAAGAATAATTTCTGCAAGATAGTAAATGTTAGCCTTGTAACTGCAGAAAGTGAAACACAAAGAAAGAGCCTGTGTTAGGTATTCCAGAGCTCACAAATTTATTTCCTTGAAACCCTGAGGGGCAGCTGCCAGTTAGTGTAGAGTCTACAGCAGTGGTTCTCAACCTGTGGGTCCCCAGATGTTTTTGGACTTCAGCTCCCAGAAGCCCTGAGCATTGACCATAGTGGCTGGGGCTTCTGGGAGCTGAAGTCCACAAACATCTGGGGACCCACAGGTTGAGAACCACTGGTCTACAGGAATGGTAAGGGTGTGGTCCTTCAGATTTGATTTGACTGCAGCTTTGATTGGCTCAGATCGATATACCCAGTGGTGAAGAATGCTAAAAGTTGTAATTCAGCAATATCTGGAAGACCTCAGTGGTTCCCATCCTTGCTATAAACATAGTAAGTTGTTGTGTTCTTAGAAATCATGCCTTGGGAAAGGCTTTTTTAGACTGCAGCTTTTTTAGATTGCAGCTCTCTGGAATCCCCAGAAATCCATTGGCCATGCTAGCTGAGGGTTTCTGTGAACGCTCCCTCCCTCTCTCTCCCCCTCTCTCTCTCTGTATCTGTACACACACACACACACCCACACACTAGAAGCTGTACAAATGTATTCAGTTTGCATAGGTGAAAGAAAAGCAAAGAATCCAGCTTTCTTTGATGCAGTTCTAAGCTTTCCTTATCATGGAGCACATATGTGTCAGTTCTGAGTTATTTTTGACAAATAGTGCATGAAAATATTTAATGAAAACTTTGTTCCATTGATAGTTTTTTCGACTTTGAAACAATCAATAGAAATGCTAAACTTGCAGGACTGTAAAAATTATTTTGATACGGCTTTTAGTAATACTTACTGCTGTCTGCGTACGGTAGTTTTGCTTGTACATTAGCTTGCTGTTGTCCTTACTCCAGCCCCTGCAGGTTAGGTCCATATTACAGCCCCTGTGACACAGATAGGTAGGTGCAAAAGCAGGCACCCAGTCGTGGGTTGAATAAATGCTACCTGTTGAGATCCTGTTGAAGGTGAGATTTTCCTGAGGATATCCAGAGCTGTCACTTACTGTGCCATGGTGCATGTGTACTTAAAGTAAGCCCCACTGAGTTCAACAGGATTTACTGCTTTCCAGATAAAATGTACAGATATGTGTATGTGTGTTCAAGTCACCTATTGACTTATGGTGACTCCAGTGATTTCATAGGATTTTCTTAGGCAAGGAATACTCTGAGGTGGGTTTGCTAGTTCCTTCCTCTGAAATACAGGCCATTTCTGCACCAGCCTGTTATAGTGCTATTATTCCACTTTCAACATCCTATGGAATTCTGGGGTTTGCCGTTTAGGGAGGGGCTAGTGTGGAAATGGCCATAGCCTGCAGCACCTGATATTTGCTGGCAATCTCCCATCCAAGTGCTAACCAGGGCTTACCCTGTTTAGCTTCCAAGATTAGATGGGATCTGGTGCCTTTAGAGTATTTACCTGGAGTAAATCCAATTGGACTCAGCACAGTACATTTCTGAGGGTATAGAATTTGTGACAGGCATAGAAATACAGTCCTGTGCCCTGTACAGGCATTCTAAATAAATGCACAATAAGAGAAGCACACCTGCCCCCTTCCCTCCCTCCTCCATGCCTTTGCTTGTGTGAAAAGGAGCACATCTCAAGTGGAGAGCACTGGTGCATAACAGCTCCTGGCATCAGGAATAACCTTGAAAGTCTGAATTCAGAACTATGTGAAGTGTGGCTACTTATAAGGATGCTCAAGAGCCAGTAAGGTGTAGTGGTCTGAATAGGGGACTGAGAGTCAGGGAGACTGGGGTTTGAGTTTCCATTTGGCCATGAAAACTCACTGGGTGACCTTGGGCAAGTCACACACTCTCAGTTTAAAAAAAACGGCCATGTCAAGCCACCTCTGAAAAAATCCTGCCAACAAAACCCAGGGATAGATTTGTCTTAGGGTCACCATATGTTGGAAACTTGAAGGCACGCAACAGCAATAACATCAGGAGGCTGTCCTTTAGATTCATTGCTTGTTGCGTGAGCAAAGCCACAATTATGAGGTCAGGTCTGGTTTCCTTCCTTCCTCCAATGTTGGAATTGATTCTAAAGGCAACATTCAAGTGGGGCTTTAGTCTCTTATCAACAACATCAGAGCATGCTTTTTGATTTCCTTTGCCTATCCTTTGGCCAAATTACAATATGATCTGTGAAAAGTTGTTATTAGAACAATAACAGCATTAATTTGCCAGATCGCTTTTTGTTGTTGATGATAAAAACGTATTCAGCAGAGCTTTCTTATATTGGGGAACAGAGAAGAGAGATGCCAGTAAGAGAGAGAAATGGCAGACTCAGAAAGGGAATCTCATTTTCTCCTATTAATGATAGGCAAATCCTGAAATCTCTGTTAAGGCACTGCCTCTTTTATACCAACCAAAAAGGCACTGACGTCTCTGTGCAGGCTATTGAAATCACAAATTTCTTCATCAAGGAGAGATTAAAAAAAAAAAGATTGGCAAGGAAAATATGGGGTGAAGGGGATAGTCTGCAGATTGTCAAATTAAGGTCATTGGATTGCTCCTTAAAGGCTATCTAGCTTCTTGGAAAAAAGATAAAACAATGGCAGTGAAAATAGTTCTGATGTTACAGATTTCAGTTTTTTTTAAAAAAGGTGCATTTATTAGAGAAATTAAAGTAACAATTATCTATGTACAATTATATGTAATAAAGTAAGGATCTATTGGGATGGAGGGGGAGTATAGAATGTTGGGAATGACTGATGATTGGCTGAATGTTTGAATGGGATTTTAAAACGACTGAGTGTATGGTAGTGAAAGAAGGAGAGAGAGAGAAATGTCAGAAAAATATGAATGAGAATTAGGGTCAGATAGGATTTAGATGCATTAAATAAGTAATCTGTATGTTGAACTTCTGTTTTATCGTTGTATTATACATTTGTACCTTTGAGAATGCTACAGTACTGCTGTTGGTTTGGATGAGTTCAGACTGTGTTTCTGTGGTGGTAGCTGTGGTTAAAGGTTGGTGATGTCAGCTGGTAGGATTATGAAAATAAAGTCTTGCACAGGAAGCATGAGAGCATCTAGAAGATCCTCACATTTGGGGCCATAACAGTGGAACAGGTAGAAGTACTCACCTTTGACAGCAATGGTGTGACAGGTGGACAACTCATATAGGTACCTCTTTAGGCTAGCCTCAAGGGGAATGTACAGGAAGGTGGCACTTGCCTGCACGCTGCTTTGAATTGGATAATTGAACGTCTCGGGTTGAGATTGGACCTGTGGGCCATATGAAGTTTCCCTCCCTGGTACAGCAATATGTTAACTCTTTATGTTAAACAATTACTTCTGCCTATAAATGCATATGCAAAAACCTGTTGGAAATAGTGTGTGTGTTCTTTTGCTGTACAGCCTAAAAATATCTTCTACTTTGGTTTAGCACAACAGTGCACAATCCACAGTCTAGGCGGAAGGCCTTTGTTGTGTTTTGAAAGATCAATTCTACAGTTGCTATTCTCTGAAGTTCTTTCTCCAGCTTTTTAATGTTTTCAGCTCTTCTCTGTTAAAGATTTTGTTGTTTTGGTATTTGTGATCTTTAGGATCTAGCTGACTACAGCACTTCTGTTTAATAGTTTCTTGGAGGGAAAAACATATCCCTCTGGGGCTTTTGCTTTTGGTGTGTGCCACTTTTTCCAGCTTGTGAGTGACTGGCTGAAACATAACTCACAAAACAGCCTCAGAGAGTTAGTTGCCACCCAGAGAGATTTCCTTTAAAATAAAAGTAAAAAAATGTTTTGTTTTTTAAAAATGGAGGTTTTTTTTTTAAAAGTGTATTTTAAACATTGTTGTCCTTGAGGCACATTATCAGATACAAGGTTTTTCCTAAACAACTATTTCCCTGTTTGCCAAATGAGTTTGAATAGAGATTCTAAAAGTATTCACCAGCATCAAATTTCCAAGAGTCTGGGTGACCAGATGTCTGGGATGTTTCCATCCAAATGTAGTCTTTTCTTGTATGTGTTTCTCTCAACAGATTTATAAACGTGCAGGCAGGGTGAGGTTGGGAAGGAGAGAATTTGAACAGTAATTCTCTTCTGTGAGCAGAATGAACACATTATGTTAATGAAGTGCTTGAATAACTTGAAGATTTATGAACCAAAAGTACAAAACCAAGAGTTTGAAATTAGTCCTGTAAGGAATGCAATGATTTCTGACCAGAATATCAGTGTTTCACTCAATCCAAAACAGAAAATATTTCATCAGATTTTGTTCTGCCTTTCCACTGAAAATCTGTAAAATCTGAGGATTATGTTTTTTCCCAGATTTTTTGCCATTTTCCCTCCTAAGCCATCATATCTCTAGCATGATTTGTCAGAAAGATTGTAACAGATCTTGGAAATATTACTGAAGAATTTAAATTGCACTATGGTTCGGAAAATTGTTAATTGTTTAGCAATTAATTGTGTAGTCATCAAATTGCTGACAAAATGTTGTATGTTACTGTATTAAATGGCAAGATATTAATGATTTGAAAATCATTAATGAGAGCAGTGTGAGGACTGAGAACTGTTGACAAAGTCCTTTTTATTTAGGCAAGCTTTTGACATCTAGCTGTTTGTTTTTTTTAATTCAAGGGAGGCTGTTTCTTACTTTTGCCCTGTTTCTATCTTTTAACTGTTTGTTTTTATGTAATTTTATTTTTAGTCGCCTTGAGTGCTATTTTTAAGCACACAGGTGCGGGTCATAATAAAATAAAAATAAATCCAGTCTTAAAAACAAGCATTCCACAAATAGTTTCGAATGCCTGGAAAGGCTTCCTTGTAGTAGCCAAAGAACTCTCTTCATTTGGTGGAGTCACCTGGAGAAGAGCTTCAGAGGATGAACTTAAGGCCCAGGTAAATATATATAGAAGGAGTCTTTCTAGTCCTCCCGGAGTCTCCGTGCCACCCTAAGGGATTTCCTAGCTGATCTGCCTTGTATCTAACACCATTGTTTGGTCATTCTCATTCCTTTTTAATATGCTTTTGCCCTATAAAAGTTTGCAGTGACTCTCCTAAGGTTTAGTTATTGGCAGTTAACTGTTATAACTAATAAATGTTGGCATTTTTGGTTCTACCCTGTTTCCCACCCATTTGCAATCCCTGAGAACATCTTTGTAATTGATTCGGAGCTCTGAGAAGTATGGGGGAAAGTTTTTTGCCTTGCAGATCTGAAGCTATCTGTTCATCAACCTCAAGCCAGCTGAAAACTAGCCAAAAACTGAGAGCAGCAATGACTTCCAGGTTTTCCATGGTGTTCTTGAAGGGTTTGAGGAGACAGGGGGAACCAGCCTTAAGAGCTACAAAAAGGTGGTGGTGCTTTCATTATAAAGTGTGCTTCCAGGTTGGCCATATATTATGCAAATACACTGCCTTGTTCATGGAAGTTTATAGTGGTGGGCGGAGGAGAAGGGGAGGAATATCCAGACAGTGTGGGGTGTTTTGGGATGCTTAATTTGTAATCTCACTGTGTTTTCCCATCGTTTCCTCTGTCCTCATTGCTGGGAAAAAGAAGTCAATTGAAGAAAAAAGACCAGCCAGCTGCAAAGTACCTTTTGATTGATTTAAGTTCGTAGCCCCTTTATCTGAAAGTCCTGAACTGTCTTTTCTACTCTCCACCCCACACAGTTTGTATCCTAAATAAAGGTAGGGGCAAACTCTCCTTTTCTCTGTTAAAATCTCTGGTTGGCTGACAAACTTTATCCAGGCCAAAGAGCATTATTGCCACTCTGTTGGAGTAATCTGTTTTCTCCCCATTTGAACTTTAAAATTAGCGGAGAGGTACGGGGCGAGGGGAGAAAGGAAGGGAAGGAAGAAAAGAAGGAAGGAAGGAAGAGGAAGGGAAGGAGGCACAGGAAATTTTCTTTTCATTTTTATGAAAAGATGTGTGCTGTCTTGTCTCAGCCATTTCCTTCCATTCTGTGATTTCAGCCAATAGCTTAATAGAATATGGAACAGAGAATTTGAAAAGGGTAATATTGGGATTGAAAGCAAGTGTATCTGTGCATTAAAAGCAATACACCAGAGGCAACGTGTACACAAAAGAGGACGAATTAGGTATTGGCAGAGTGTTTATCAGATTCCCCCGCTTCCTGTTTACAACTGAAGCTCAAAGCCAAGGTATGCATTTGCAGGGGAGTACTTAACCAGCGTGGAGACCAGGACTCAGTTTCCCTCTTGGCCATGGAAACCCACTGGATGTTCTTAGGCGCATCACACCCCCCAGAAAACCCTAAGTTTCCCTTTAGTGTTGCTGTAAGTCAGAAACAACTTCAATGCACACAACAACAACTTAACCCCTTCCCCATCCATTCTTTTCCCCCCGGAAACCTAACCCTTTTTCTCCCAGCCTAATTTGGCTGAGTGTTCCTCGTTAAAAATGGGGAAGTGGCTCAGAGGCACAGGAGGAGTGCAGCTGGCTCTCTGGTATATTTTCTTCTCTGCAAATCCTGTTACTTAGCCGATCTGGAGTCAAATCTCCTTCCAGTATCAGGTGGCCTGAGTTTTCATTGCCACTTATTGTGGAGAGTCCCCTTGTTTTGTTTGATTTTTCCTCCATGTGTGTTTGGCAGTAAAATACTTTCCCTGGAGCACTATAAAACTGCTGCTAGGATGATTGTTGTATAATACACACTTGGAATTGCAGGATGAATGCAGTTGTACTTGTCCTATAAACCCCTTAATTGCAGCAAATCCAGCAACAGAACTCTGTGCCCCGATTTCTGCAGCCAGGGCTGAAAATGGCATATAATTTGGTCCTTGTGGTCAAAGTATTGGGTTTCCTTGAGTTTCCTCAAGAGAGTAACAGAAAATAATGTAAAAGCAAGGAGCATCATGACAAGTGGTATAGTTAATTATTTTGTTTCCACCATAGTAACAAGTAATGACAACAAATGACTGGGATAACTTTGCAATGAATAATGAAACAAATTACTTTTAAAAAGTAATTTCCCAAGTTCTGCTGAAAAGATGTTTGAGTCCACCAGAGTTCAAAGACAGACTTTTAATTTGAAAACTCAAAAAGACATCTTCCCAGATGGAATGAGCGAGTTTCTCAGTTTTGCTTTCTCCTTCATTTACAGGATTCTCTGTTATCTGACAGGTTAGGGACAGGAGCACTGTCAGAAAGCAGAATTGGTTGAAAAGCCGAACCCATCTGTTGTACAGATAATGACAGACCTTGGGACTGACCATGCCTGTACTGCTAAAGTCTCTCAGCTGGCTTGGCGCCTTCCCCTCTTGCTTGCTTTGCAAACAGCACGTGGGCGGTGCAAGACTTGGGACCTTGTGTGTGAGCAGTCGCAAGCAAACCTCCTTAGGCAAGAAGAACTGGCGAAAGAACAGACCCCATGTTGCATTAATGGAACTTGTCCGTCATTTGGAAGCACCAAAAGAGCAAGTTGTCAGATAACGGGGCATGTTATCCTGTATTTTTCTCTTAATGTTCAGGTACTTTTCCATCAACAGTAAGAAGAAATTTGTGAATGTTAGCAAATTCTTACGTATATGAAAAAGGAAGAACCAAATGAAATTCTTTCCCATCCCTAGTATACTGATATCGGTGTGTCAAGCATTGATACACATTTAAAGTATTTGCTTTAAACGTCACAACAGTTTTTCATGGAATGAATCTGCTTTCACTGGGCACTCCAGCAACCCCAAGAGAATCAAATGATCATTGATATTTTTGGAAAGCAGAAGTAAAACCTTGCTTGTGTGTTGAGAGAGGGACATCTGTAACCAGAGAAAGTTGGCATATGTGTTCCCCTTTGATTACTCGCCACCCTATTTTTTTATTCGTTGCCAATTTCACAGTGATAGTGTTTGTGGCCAAAGCATTCTTGTCCCATTTGAGAATCAGAAAAGTTTAAAAAAGCGTGTGTCTGGAAAACATCTGCTTCCTTTTATGTTCAGTGTGTTACAGGAAGGTTTATGAAATCCCTATAATTCTGAGCTTGATTAGATCTTCTATGTTACCCTGTTTAATGGCAAAGAAACTCATATCATTTCAAAAACTTAAAAAAAAGCAATTTGCTTCACAAATTTAAAAACAAACAACAGAAGTTAACAATAAAATCATTTAAATTACAAAAACCAGTCCTCTCTCATTGGGCAAACCATCAGATTATTGGGCAATATTAACAGCGTGAAAGTGACCAGAAACAAAACAAAAATCAAGGGTACCACTGTTGAGGCTTCCAAAATGTTGGAGGAGGCTGTCCCAGGGGGTAGAGAAGGAATGAATTTGATAGCAACTGTTAATTTGCCACCTTTGGTTTCTTTAATGCTCTGGTCTGCTGTTAAAGACTGGAGTATCATTTTAAAGACTAACAAACTTATTTTCAGTCCTCAAATGTTATAACCTCAGTTGGATGCAGCTAATGACTATTATTCATGCTGGCCATGTGCAATTACCACAAACAGTGATTTGTAAAGCTCTTGCCTCTCTTCTACTTCTGAATTTCTTTACCCACTTACCCAATTCCTACATACTCATTAAATGCCACTGACATGTCACTTTCCTATGCTGTTTTTTCAGTAGTAATCTTCTAGTTATGGAATATAGTGGGCCCTTGGTATCTTCTAGGATTTGGTTCCAGGACACCCCCTCCATGGATACCAAAATCCCATTATATGCAATAGTGTACTAAAATTGTGTCCCTTATGTAAAATGGCAAACGAACAGGTGCTGGAGAGTGCCTGAGGATCTGTGAAATTGGCAGGAGGTTACAGCATAGAGCTTAGTGCACAACAGAATCAAAGTTTGCTTTTTGAATTTTTTTCCCCCTGAATGTTTTGGAGGTCTGGTTGGTTGAATTCGGGGACATAGAGGGCCAGCCATACTCATTTTTTTATTGGCGACATTTGGATCTTGCTTTTCTTTCAGTGAATTCAAGGTGGAGCTCCTTCATACTTTATCACTACAGCAACCCTGTGTGATATGTTGGGCAGAGAGAGAGTGACCGGACCAGAATCACTCAGCATTTTTCATGATTCAGTGGCAACTTGATCTGTGAAGTTCCAGTCCAACCCTCAAATCCAGGGATGGGCTACTGCAGGAGGTTTGGACCTATTTACATCCTGGAACCTTGCAGGGGCCACACGGACAGCCAAAAATGTGCCTTTAAGAAATGGAAGTGGCCATGAAGTCTGTTTCTGGTTTTGCAAAACAGGTGCTTTGATGTTAAACAGTTTGTATTGGGGAATGCCGTCTATTTTAAAAGGTGTATTCTATTTCCTGGAAGGCTCTTGAAACAATGATGTTTCATCCTCCTTTCCAGGGGGTAGAAAAAGCATTGCTCAGGGACTCTGGGCAGGTTGAAGGGCACAAAAACAGCCAACCCCTTTCTCAACTATTACTAACTATTATCCCACATACTGAAGATTTTTCTAGAGAGGTAGCTGTGTTAACCTGGGTTCATATACTCTGTTTAGCTGCTACATAGGTTTATTACTTGTTAATTTCAAGTCATTTCTGATTTATGGTGACCCTAAGGTGAACATATCCGAGGTTTTTGGGGCTGAGAGTGTTTGACACACTGAAGGTCAAAACCACTACATCACACTGGCTCTCTGTTTCTTACTAGGGATGTGAAAATCTCATATTTGCAGAACCGTTCTGGTCAGCACCAGTTCGGCATATGGTGGCAAGATTCCCTTCCTCATTCACAGACATTCATGTGGTTTTCAGAATGTTTGCTTATTCTACTATATACATTTTTTCATATTGCTCCCTTTGATGAAGCATCTCTTTGTATTGTTGTATTTATTTATATCCCACTTCTGTCTCAAAACTGGGGCTCAAGGCAGCTTTACAGTTAAAAGATGAGGTTTAGTTATTTGCATTTTTAAAGAAGTGCCTTTATTTATTTTTATTTTGGAAAAGAAAAAAAAGAAGAAGAAGCTAATATTTGTGATTTCCACTGACAGGAACCGTTTTATTAATAGCTCTGCAGATAACAAGCTAGATAAATTCTTTTTCAAAAATTCAATTAATAGGAATTTCTCTTCCATCTTTACTCATCAATTAGGGTCTCCAGGCAGGGTGAGGGAATTTTCTTGGCCGCTATCTCCTGAAAGTTCTACTTAGAGAAATAGGTTTGCCTTGCAAAGTGGCAAGGGGATTCTAAATTTTGATTGTTCCAGCTGTGACTGTGCAGCACCAAACTGCTGGGGCAGTTTTCTACTGGGGCAGGTTTAAAACCTGTGAACCTGCAAACAAGAGATCATCTTGCTGCATTTAAAAACCTACTGGACATGAAGGAAACATGCTTTTTATTTATGAAATATTGCCAAAATATTTTGGAGGTGTTCTGTAGAGCAAGGCCACTGAATGAGTCATCTGAACAAACAGTAAGAGCCTTTGTTTTACATGCCAGTCTAAATTATTGCTTCCTGTTCTGTGAACCTACATGACGTATTACTAGGAGAACGCTGAATTTTCAGCTTCTGAATGGCAAAATAGCTCTTGCTTTCTTCAAGCAAAAATATGGCTTTTAACTGGCCACAGGCTGGAAGACAAAAAGGGGAATCAGATGTTTATAATGAATTGGTCATATGCTTCTGTTCAATCAGTGCTTGAAAACTGTTTATGAGCACACATGCATTTGCTCATAAGCAGGTTGCACCGTGTTCAGTGAAGACTGGTCCCTGATAAATGCTCTCAGGATTGCAGTTTGTTTGTTAATATGCCTTATAACCTCTGGTGAGTTTTCTTGGCAAGATTTATTCAGAGAGTATTTGTCATTGCCTTTCTCCTTAGACTGTGAGAGTGGTACTTGCCCAAGGTGATCCACTGGATTTTTGTGACTGAGCAGGGATTCAAGACCTGGTCTCCCAGAGTCCTGGTCTGTCACTCAAACCATAACAACCATTCTGCGGTTGACATTCTTATATCCTATACATTATTTAGCCAATTGTTTAGTGATTAGAGTAGGTGTTTGTAACATTCAGTCCTCTACATCTGAAAGATTACAGCTCTAATAAATCCCAGTTAGAATAGCTAATACTCAGGGGAAGATGGAGGTTGTAGCCAAAAACATCTAGCAGGCACCAAGTTGCTTACCCTGGCTTACAGTCTTGCACTTCAGCTTCAGAGTCCCAAGATCAAGATCTTTGTTCATCTATAAAATGTTGAGTTATTTTGGGTCAGAAGCCAGCTCGGTGTAATAGCTGAAGCATTGGATTATGACTCCAGAGATCAAGATTTGAATCCTTGCTCAGCCATGGAAACCTTCAGGTCACCTTGGGTAAATCACACTCCCTCAACCTCAAAGGAAGGCAAAGGCAAGACACTTTGAACAAATCTTGCCAAACAAAATGAAAACAAAGCTGTGATAAGTTTGTCTTAGGGTCACCATAAGTCGGAAATGACTTGAAGGTGTGCAACAACAACATATTATTTTGCAAAGAGACTGGCCTGCTTGTTTTCTGTGTAGACTGCAGAAGGGCACTGCTGTTAGAAAACCAAGAGGTTGAAGTAGTTTGGTCTAAGGAAAGAGTGGGGTGCAACCCTCAGATTCCCCTTTCTATGATGAAAAAGAGTCTGAGTCTGAAAGGCTAGGGTTCAAATCCCTTCTCAGCCCTGGAGTCCCACTGGGTAACCTTCAGCAAATCATACTTTCTCAGCCTCAGAAGGAAACCTTCTCTGAGCAAACCTTCTCTGAGTAAATCTTGCCAAGAAAGCCCTGTGATAGGGTTCCCAGGAGCCAGAATCAATGTGAAGACAAAAAACAAGAACAAAATGGCATCTTTGGGGACCCAAGAGGGTGTTTCTGACTTATGGCAACCCTAAGGTGAATCTGTCACAGGGTTTTCTGGGGCTGAATGTGTGACGTGCCAGGGAGGTGGCTTCCATGACTGGGTGAGGATTTGAATCCTGGTCTCTAAAGTCCTAGTTCAGTGCTCAAAGCACTCCACCACACTGCACAAACTAATAGATGGTGGTGTTCAAAAACCAGTGGGAAGCACTTTGGTCTCCCGTGGCTCTTTTGTTACTGACCTTAAGCTGTGGAGCAAAGAAACTTCAAAAGGAGACAGAGAGAAACTGCTGGGCTACAATTAATTAGGAGTTTCCAGGCTATCATTAAGGTCTGAATCAGGATTTTGTTATCAGACTACATGTGCTAATTGGCTTATCTACCTAACGCCAGGATGTTTATCAGCACCAGTTTTGTGAATGGTCGTGATAATAAGATAAAAAGTAGTCATTTTAAGAACTATCTGAATTTACTTTCTCACTGACTCACTGCATTCCTCTGATCCTACCATGTGTACTGGAAATTCTAGGTAACAACGCTGCATGCTTTTGAGCTGTCATCCATATAAACAGACTGTAGTCCACAAAATGTTACACTGTAGTAGAACAGTTTATTGCTAGGGAGCTATACAACTTGTTAAAGTTTTTGCTGCAATAGACTGATATGGCTGTTCTTAAAACAATCCAGGTTTCCCTTGATGTAGCATCACCAATGTAATCTGGATATTTCCTAAAATGTCCAGAGGATTGGTCTGTGTTTCTTCTTTTTTGCTTTTTTACTCTTCCATTAGTATTTGTGTTAGCCATTGTGATCCACAAACACAAAGAAAAAAGAGAAGAGACAACTTTTTAATCCCTTCTTTCTGCTCTTGATTTATAAACCTTTGTTCCCTGGAAGTGGTTCTTACTTGTCATATATAGTCAGGGTGTGACTGTGTGCAAGGCGGTTTTATTCTGGTTGAAGTCTGGTT
Organism: Iguana delicatissima; assembly: GCA_948472985.1. NCBI lineage: Eukaryota > Metazoa > Chordata > Lepidosauria > Squamata > Iguanidae > Iguana > Iguana delicatissima. Next base: position 155,117 of record CAOKZL010003335.1, on the reverse strand, counting down.
CTGGTCTGGCTTTTGTCCTCATTTCCTTATCTTGTAGTACAAATACTGTTTTATAAGCCTTGTATTTATAGGTTTTTAAAGTGTTGTATCATCCTTTAATGGATAATATTTTTTGCATAATTTTGGTAGAGTCAGTGTTTAATAACAGAGAACAATAAGTGTGCAGTACCGGTACAGTCGCTAGGTATCAGATCTCTCTAACCAAGACACAGATGTGCATTTGAAGAGGTTTGTTGCGAAGGCGTTTGTGTTGATAGGCTAAGAACGGGATTATAGGACTGCCATTTCCCCATTCCTGTGAGGCAGACCTCTGCTGACAAGTTGAAGCAGCAGACTCCTCCATCAGGGGCATAAGGGCATGGTATGGCAGTGGACCTGCCTCCTACTACCAAGAGCCATGACTTCATTCTGAAGTTGCTACAAAATTGTGTAACCCAAGGCTTCAACCTGCCAAACTAAGAGGCACCCCAAACCCATACAAAGCATAAATAAATACGGAAATCTGTGGAAAAAGGAAGTGGATAAAGCACTCCTACTTACTTCTTAAGCTGCTTTTCTTCTTTCCTCTTCTGTTCCTTGTCTCTACTAGGAGTTCTCCCCTGTCTTAATGGACACTGAATTAGAGCCAGTGCAAAAGGACAAGTCAGGCCACATTTGTGTTGGCATATCTGTGAGCTCCAAGGAGCCAGAATCCGGTGGAGTTGGGGTGAAATCAAACTCCTCAACCTTCCAATAAAATTAATATGAAGTAGTTAGAAAACATTACATAAAAATAAGTCCCTCTTTTGTTTTTGGTGTCTCTTCTTCCTTGTGTGACTTGTAAATTTGTGGGTCCTATATGGGAAGAAAGGGGGAAATCAATCAAGCAGATGGAAGTGGCTTAGTGTATTTGATATGTTCTTCTGCTGTTGATTTCTAAAGTGCCTGTATGTGATTAAAATCTCTGTCTGTGTACACACCAGAGCTTGGGGAAAAAAACTTGTGTTCTGGCTCAGGGATTCTGGGAGTTGTAATCTAGCAAGTAACTTTCCCAAGCTTAGTTTGCAGGGGGAGGGCTTATGAAGTGTGATCTCATTTCTCCCTTCAACCTATGAGACGTGTTTGCTTGAATAGCTTTTAGATGAAGAAAAATATGTTGACTTGTAACAAAAACCTGAAGGATTGTGGGACCTGCAGTCTGAAAATTTTAACTCTCTGAAGCTTTGAGACACATATGCACAGACACTTATGCAGGGATACTTATCTCTCTTTCTATGGCCCAAATTCTATTGTTCATCTCAACTACAGCAGACTCACAGCGTCATGGGAACTTACATAAGTGTTGACTTAACCAAATTCCCATTGATTCAGTGGGTGGGACTAACAGTTGGATTCAGGCCTTTGTGTATATTTATAGCATATGGAGATACATGGAAATTAGTTCCAGTCTTTGGCCTGCTTGGCAAGGATCCAGTGTGACTTTCTGAGATGCAGAGCATTCATCCTGCTTTGACTTGAAAGTGTTCCCTTCTAAGGCCTTGCATATATACCCCCTCCTCACTCCCCTCCTTGCTGCTTTGCTTCCTTTAACACAGAGCTGAGTCCTTTTCTGTCTCTTACTTTTGGCAGATGTTCAACTTAAAAGCTGGCCGTGCCTCCATGATTAACTTTATTAGATTAAGAGGGGTTGGTGTGATAACATTCTTCTCCCTCTCTCTGTCTCCCCCTTCCCTTTTGTTCACCTTCTCTCTATTGGGGGCCTGGGATTGTTGATGAAGAGTACTTACAGAGCATTCCCCTCGGCTATTGTGCCTTTATGTTCTTGCAGAGGAACATCTGTTCCCGCTGAACACCTGCTGAGGCCTCAAGTTCGCCCTCCTAGTGGTGGGGAGCTGAGAGGGAGATTCAGCAGCTGGTCTCTGGAGGAGTCTTTAGTTTCATGTGTCCCAAGAAATGATTTCTCCCCGTCTAGCTGAAGACATTGCATCTGCTAATAGTAATCTCAGTTTCAGTTCACTAAGATCCAGGGCTGTGGAGTTGGCATGCCATACCTTTGTCTCCGACCGCTGCACCACACTGACAGGTTTTCAATGTCTTAAAAAACCATTGTTTCATAAAATTCATTAGTAATGATGAATGGATGCCAGAACAGTGTTAGGCGAGGTTGAACTAAGTACTGTAAGTGATTCTGCAGGCAGTGACGGTGACACTGAAGGTTCCCCAGTGACACTCAGTGGAAGAGAGTTAAATTCTCTTGGAAGTACATCAGTGGACAGCCACAGTGTATGATGCACAGCTGGCTGCATCCATTAAATTCAGCCTGATTACAGTGTCATTGCCTCTTAAATTTAAACAAGTAGTGTAAATGAGCACATATTTCTGTAAAAATGTAAAGGCAAGTATTTTAATAAAAACAATTTCCACATACAACTTTGGATTTGGTGGGATATAATATTTAACTACATTGAATATGCTTTATTCCCTCCTACCCCAAACAGATAGAGGTATACCTCGGTTAGTAAATAGATGTGTTCCTGGGCATAGTTTATTTAATGGAAGCTTTGGTACCAGAGACAGAATTAACATGGAAGTAATAGGGATAGGTTCCTATACTACAGAGAATGTGGGTATCTTGAACATGTTTCAGCACACTTTTTTTCAGAATTGAAGATAAGCACATGTGAAATGAAACAGCTAGGTCTGGTAAGTCTTGAATGAGTATCCAAAAACTTTTGGAATATTCTAGAGACCACTTCAAGGCTTCTTCCAAAATGCATACAAGGATGATTTTTTTTTCCTTTCACCATGCTCCACTTTTCTAATAATTTTTGTTTACAGATCTGTGCTTTTTAAAACATGCTAAGGGAAGCCAGTGAGGCTTATCTGCTGCGTCCTTATCTCTGTTTTCCCTTGATATATGTTCAGTAAGGCCTTCCAAAGGTAGCCACTGTTTACCTTGCCTGTTATAAGGAGACAAATGTGGCTACAGTTGAATGGACTAGAAGGAGGGAGGGCTTTAATGTATTGTTTACTATAGATATGCTTCTGCAACCTAGCACTGAAAGTTTGTGTTTCTCTAAGTCACTGGAATGTCAGTGCTGCTAAAAATACTTCAGCTAGACAAAGGACAAGTTGAAAGAAAGGCAAGGCAGGCATTAAAAGACTTCATAAAAAGAAGCTTCGTTCTCAGACATTTTGTTAACTGGGTGTACCTGTATTTCATTTCAGCTAAAGCAAATGATGCTCTATTTAGGATATTTGCAGTTTTTCAGAACACAATAACTCCAGTGCAAAATTTTCTGGAAGACCTGCATCATTGGTGAGGACTGAACATGCTCTGTGGCCAGAGAATGCTAATGGACTGGGTGGATGGGGAGAAGTTAGAAAAACGGGGAGGAAGGGACTGAAAAGGAAATGGTAGAATGACTGAAACACAGAATAGGAAAGGACTATTCTGGAACAATTTGTTGTATTTTCTTCTTGTTTCTCTACCTGTGAAAAATCAGATGGTGCATCCACTGTGTTAATTAACATGAGGTTCACTTTGTTAGGACAGTGGTTCCCAGGGTATCTGCTGTTGGGAACTGGCAATTATTTTTTTCCCCCCAGCATGCCCAGGATCAGCACCATATCCGTCCCCATTAACTTGAATTGTTTCTTGGAAACTCAACAGAGGCCAGAAACCAGTGGCCCAGAGACCAGCACTGATCTAAGAACAAATGCTATTTTGAGTAGCATTGTGTTAGGACTTTCATCCTTCCACACAAGCCTTATTGAAGTGAATGGGAGCTGGCACACAACACCACTTAAGTTAAGTCTTTCTGTCTTTCTTCCTCCTCCGTGGCTCTTCATTGTTATTGTGTGCTTTCAAGTCATTTCTGACTCATGGTGACCCTAAGGTGGCCGTATTCTTGGCAAGATTTGTTCAGAGGGTGTTTGCCTTTTTTTTTCTCTGAGGCTAAGAAAGTGCAACTTGCCCAAGGTCACTCAGTGGGTTTCCATAGCTGAGCAGGGATCTGAACCCAAGTCTATAGAGTCCCTACTATAGAGTCATTCAAGTCACTACACCACGCTGGCTTTTCTGTAGCCTTACTGGCATCTAAAGATGGCAACTTGGTCTTCCCATCTTGCTGTCTCTTATAATAGAACCATCTTTGTTTTACCTGCTCGCAGGAATTGTGGCATGCTTTTTTCCCCCTGCCCTTTCCTCCTAGAACTCCCAGTAGTGTTTATAGCTTCCCATCCTGCCTGTGACATACAGCAAGTGAACAAGAAAACTGTTTTTGTCTAAGATTGCATTGCACAGCTGGGTGATGGTTTTATTCCAGATTTTGTGCCAAAGTCTCCGGTCAGTAAAGCAGCTGTAGGGCTAAAAGTTTTGAAAAGGAGACTGAAATGTTATTGAATGCCCCCTTCTGAGCACAGTAGATATCACACTCAGGATATGAAATGTAGTAGATGTTGACCTATATAAACTTGGTGTGTGTGTGGGTGCACGTTTTCAAGTTGCTTGTCAGAGGAAGAGCAAGTTCCTTCCTTTGAAATGTAGTCCCACAGTACTTCTTGGCTCTGTCCTGGCAAAACCACCTCTGAGTATTTCTTGCCTAAGAAAACTCTCTGAAATTCACAGAATCGCCATAACATGACAGGCAGCTTGAAGGCACATATATGCATAAACCTGGCAGCTTAGCAAAACTGGGTTAAATGGGTTAGATGTTTCCATTTTTACTGATTTATGATGCAGAATATTAGACATAGGTAAGTATGGGTTGACAATCCCATTTATTAGAAATCCTGTAACAAAAATGTCTTTGCTGGTCCATGAGAAAGGGGAAAAGAAAAAAGATAATCCAAATCCAAAAATTGGGCAATGTACCTGGGAGAACTCAAAAGCTTATATCCTCTTTTTGTGGTGTTTTGGTAGATCCTAATAAAGATATTTGAGAGCCTGTGTAGTGTAGTGGTTTGAGTGATAACTTTGGGAGATCTGGCTTTGAATCTGCACTCATCCATGGGAACTCAGTGAGTAACTTTGGGCAAGTCGTATTTTCTCACTCTTAAGGGGAGGCAACATCCAACCTGCTCTGAATAAATCTTGCCGAGGAAATCCTGTCACAGGGTTATCATAAGTCAGAATGTACTTAAAGGCGCATTACAAAAACAACCAAATGAGGCACTGTCCTACTGTGGATTTTGAATTCTGTTCCCCTGACTGTCAGAAGAGATATCATGTATCTCTGAATTTTTGCCTATTCATAATATTTTTCTAGAAGTTGTCAAAATTTTCATTTTGAATAATGCCAAGACGTTCAATACCAAGACATTCCTTATGTGGTTCTCATGTATACATGTGGTGGTCTAAGTCAGGTAGGAATTGAGTGGTTCTATAGATGTTGCTGGACTTCACTTCCCAGCATTCCTTAACACTGGCCAGGACTATTGGAGTTCATAGTTCAATAGTGTATGGATGGCCACACGATTCGCTCCCCATTGTTAGTCTCGGCTGGAGTATACTCATTAGTCAGCTTTAGTTTGGAATAAGAGCTGGATAACAAGGGGTGGGAATAATGAATATTGGTTAGAATTTTTAGCTTAGAAGTTATTTGTGCATATAAATATAAATCTTTAAATATCTAAGCCTGCATGGTGTAGTGGTTTGAATGTTTGATTAGGAGGCTGAACATTTGGGCTTCGAATCCCCACGCAGCTGTAGGAACCCACTGGATGACCTTGGGCAAATCACACTCTCTCAGCCTCAGAAGAAGGCAATGACAAACTTTCTCTGAACAAATCATGCCAAGAATGCCCTAGGATGAGGTATTCGTAAGTCACAGAGTCAATTCGAAAGTACATAATCTCTAAGCTTTTGCAAGTAAAACTTAAAAGTGGTGGGGGGAATAATGATCTTAATGTGTTTCTGGTACCTATGACAAATTCCTGAACTCAGTATATGCTTAGAGGCACTGGAGTCCTTAATTGTTAGCTATATGTCAGCCTACTGGAGTCTAAATACTCCTCATACCCCCTCATCTTGGAAGCTAAGCAGGGTGAGACCTGGTTAGTACTGAGATGGGAGACCCCCAACAAATGCTAGATGAGGTAGGGTTTGAATCTATTCTCAGTCATGGAAACTCACTAGGTGACCTTGGACAAGCCCCTCTCAGCCTTAGAGGAGGACAGTGGCAAACCCTCTCTGAACAAATCTTGAAAAAAAAAAGATAAGTTTGCCTTAGGGTCACTGTAATTCAGAAATGACTTAAAGGTAAGCGATAACAACAAACTCTCAGTCTTTACCACAGCTACCACTTCTGAAGGCACACAAATTTGATACCAAGCATACACACTTGATGGAAAGCTGTGACCAGCCCACACTTCTACATTTTTACCTATACGCTTAAAACATAATTTAAAATATAACGTCTGAACCAGCCCCAAGTTTCTGTTCATTACACCAGCCTCCACTCACTTCCTATTGGTGCAAGTACTAAGCCAGTTTGCATCATCCGAGGAGCTGAGCAAGCTGAAGAATGGTGATATGACATGAGGGACATTTTTTTCCCCTGTGAGTCACTTAATCTATTGCTTTTGCCCATGCTTGTGTCATCGAAAGCTACTTCCTCTTCCCCTCTACACAGAAGCAAAATTACCAGATCATTTCTGGCTTTAAAAATGGCAACAGCACATACCTCAGAACAGCGGAGGCAATAGTGAGAGAACATGGGCGTTTGGGCCAAAATCTCTGCATAGCAGGGCACTAACAATGGAGGTATGGAACGCAGAAATTTAATAGAAGAAACGGTGAGTGGCAACGTGAGTTTTAACAAATGAAAGTTCCTTCAACAGAAGCTAAACTTCACAACTGCAGGGGTTCCTGGAAGAGATGGATTATCTAGATGCATTTCTGTCTGGTTACAGGCCTGGTTATGGGAAAGAAACAACTTTGGTCACCTTGGTAGATGACCTACACTGAGAGCTAGACACGGGAGTGTGTCCTTGTTGGTTCTACTGGACCTCTCGGCAGTTTTCAATACCATCAACCGTGGTATTCTTCTGGGTTGTCTTACTGGGATGGGGTGCTCCCTTCTTTCTACAGTGACACCGTTCTTTCTTGGAGGGGTGGTCCCAGAAAGTGGTGCTGGGGAGTTCCTGTTTGAGTCCCTGGCAATTGGCCTGTGGGGTCCCTCGTGGTTCTGTTTTGTCCCCTAAGTTATTTAACATCTATGTGAAACTGCTGGGAGAGGTTGTCTGGAGTTTTGGGTTCGGGAGTCACCAGTATGCTGATGAAGCTGAATCCAGAAAAAGCAAAGGTGCACCTGATCAGAATTTTTGTATAGTTTTTAATCTGAATTTTTTTAGCTATGTTGTTAGCCTCCTTGAGTCCTTTTGTTAGGTGGAAGGTGGGATATTGGTGGTGATGGTGGTGGTGGTGGTGGTGGTGGTGATGATGATGATGATTCTTAGCGGCATTTTTCTGGGAACCTCTGGCAGGGGCTGTGGATAATGGGAGTTGCAATTGCAGTGGTTAAGAGCTTTTTCTGCTGTGGCTTCTCACTTTTTGAGGACCCTCTTGCAGGCCTGAGTGTCACAGATATTGTATTGTTGTGTACCTTCAAGTCATTTTTTACTTACGGTGACCCTATCACAGGGTTTTCTGGGGTTGAGAATATGTGACATGCCCAAGGCCCAGTGGGTTTTGTTGGCCAAGCAGGGAATTGAACCCTGGTCTCCCATGCCAGTCCAACACTCCCAGTCCAACACTCAACCCACGCTGGCTCTCAGTTGTCAGAGATACCAATAAAGACTTTTTATTAAAGCCTTTGGGGCTTAATCAGTGTTTTTCAGAATGCACATATTTATGTTTTTCACCTTGTAACCTGTTTAAATTTGTTAAATTGTTTAATATGTTTTCAGTCAGTTTAAATTACTGTTTGTTGTTTCAAATTTTATTTTTAAACAGTTCATCAATTGATTTTACTTGTATGCTGCCCCAATCGTATAATTTAGGATGGCATATAAATATTTAATGGTTAAATAAAAATGGTCTAATGCATTTAGGAGGTTCTGTTTTGCAAATGGTGGCGTAGACAAGTTTGTGGCTTTGTTTTTACATATATAGAAAGCATATGATCTTTGGCTTAGGTCCTGGATACCTTAAGGGTTAGCTGTTACCAGCAGTGCCTCCTCTTTGTCATCATTTCTGCCTAGGATCAGAAGGAGAAGCCTTCTCTGTGTTATTCCTCATTTGATATTGACAAGAGAAAGGAGCTTCTAAGGGGCTATACTGAATTGTGGAATTTCTTTGCCCCATGGCAAAATTTGTCCCCACCCCCATGTGGCAAAGTGTTTTAGTTCTACTAATGTTTCACTTATATTACCTATTTAATTATAGTGTGGTTGATTTTTAATTTTATTGCATATTATGGCTGGCGTTAACTGTTGTTGGCCACCTTGAGTATTGTGTAATCCTTAGAAGGGCAAGAAATAAGTTGAAGAGTCTGACTTGGCTTTGTTACCTGCCTGGTTGTGGGTGATGGGAGTTGTAGTTCAATATATTTGAAAGGCCTTGATTAAGCAAGACTGATCCAGAGTATGTTGAGAGTAGCACCTTCTCTATTATATGTAGAAAGTAAGTTTTACTCCTTAAATATTTCCCTTTGAAGGAAATAGTACAATGCATGAGTTTCATTATTAAGTTAATTCTGGGGAAGTATAAACAGTATACATTGAGCCCTGAAGTACCGTAAAGCTAACCAACTGATTGTGGCACAAACTTTTGTAGGCATTTCAAGTGCCTGAATATTGTTATATAAAAGTTACAGTGCTTAGCTTATTGTAGTTTTAGACCAACCAATATCCAGAGTTCTCTAATTGGTGGTCAGCAATACAATAAATTAAAAACATAATAGAATCATAGAATCATAGAGTTGGAAGAAACCACAAGGGCCATCTAGTCCAACCCCCTGCCATGCAAGAGCCCACATCAAAGCACTCCCAACAGATAGCCATTTATTTTTTGGTTACTAATAAGCAACCAATAAATAAAACAGTATGCAGTGATACCAAAATAGACCTGGAGAATTAAGTCAATAAAAGTGGTGGTGGAATAGAAAGTAACTGGGATAAACAATTGCTGATTTACCAACAGTACAACTTTATATGTAGGTCAACATAAGCCCAATTTAAAGTAAGCATTAATTAGTTCATTGCAGCTTATTCCCAGATAAGCATGTATAGAATTGTAACAGAAATGAAGCTGGGTAAATATGAGATCAGGGAAGAATAGTTGCCAAATAAGGTAGCCTTTTTTTAATGATATGAATTGTTTCTGGATGAGATACAATGAACTGAGCATGCTCTCCTTCCACATGAGTGTCACACAGATTAAAAAATAAATAGCTCCATCAGGCTTTAATGTTAACATTTAAATTACAAGGCTGTCGTCTCATTAAAGAAATCTCAGTTGTATCATGGTTAGTTAATTGATTGAATTATAGGTTAAATATGTGTGAGGTTGTATACAGTCTCCTTCCACCACTGAGTAAAGACTTTTTCATTGAAACAGGCATTTGGTGATGAGTTGGTTGGCGACAAGGGTCTTGGGGTGGGGTGGAATGTACTTTTTATTGTTATGTTATTGTTATTAATTGCTGTTGTCAAGCTGACTTCAACTTGTGGCATCCTTATGCGTAAGAGGTTCTCAAGTCTCCTTGTGCTCAGGGCCGAGGCTTCCTTGATTGTGTCTATTCACCTGGAATGCAGTCTTCCTCTTTCCCTGCTGCCTTCTACCTTACCAAACATTATGAGTCTTTTCTTATAAGTCATGTCTTCTCATACTAAGGTCCAAAGCATGACAGTCTCAGTTTAGTCATTCTGGCTTCTAGGGAGAGTTGAGGCTTGTTTTGCTTTAGGACCCGTTTATTTGTATTTTAGGCAGTCCAAGGTATTTGCGGCATACTCCTTCAGCACCACTTTTCAGATGAGTTGATTTTGGCCATTTCTGCACTGGACTGTTAATAGCACTATGATTCTACTTTCAACATCCTATGGAATCCTGGGGTTTGCAGTTTCAGGAGGGGCCATGCATCTGATTTTGAAACTTGAGTAATAGCACTATAACAGTCTAGTGCGGCAATGGCCTTTCTTCCTCTCAGCTTCCTTCACTGTCTAGCTTTCACACCTATACATATAAATTAGAAACACTGTGGCATGGACAATCCTTGTTATACTGTTTTGAATTTTAATAGGATAGATTATTTAATTGTTTTTAATGATAAAGTTTTTGGTTGTACCTTGTTTTAATCTATGTTGTGAGCTTCCTAGAAGCCTATGTTGGGGGAAATAAATGAAATAAATAAATATGAGAGGTAACCAGTATTAATTCAGAGGAGAGATGATCACTTTGCCTCGGACCATCGCACCAATGCATTTAGAAAGTATGCCCTCTCTATCTGGCACACATTGGAAGCAGTTGGATTTTTTAAAGAATCATAGAATCTTAGAATACTTCAACCTCCTGCCATGTAGGAATTCATCATTAAACTCTCCTGACACATGCCTGTCCAACTTCTGCTTAAAGACCATCCTCCAAGGCAATATATTCCACTGTCAAATAGCTCTTATGGTCAAGAAGTTCTTCCCAGTGTTTAGGTGGAATCTGTTTTCTTGTAATTTGAAGCCATTGCTTTGTGCTCAGATCTGCTTCAGTACAGTATCTGATGTCACTTGGATTTTTAAAGCCTGACAATATGGTCGAAGTCTAAAGGAATCAATTGGATAATTCTGGCTGAACAAGAGCAACACTGTGCCCAAGATTTTTTTATTTTATTTTTTTTATGGTGGGAAACAAACACAAAAGGGTTGGAAAGCACCTACCTTTCCAACAGAATCTGACTTGGGCCAATAAGACAAAAGGAATTCTTTTCCTTTTTTGTAAAACAGGAACAGAAATCAGTTTGTTTCTTTTTCTTGTTTTCAGTTTTACTCTGCCACTCTCAAGTGTTCCAAGCAGCAACCAGCTTCAGTGTACATCCTCAAAACTTAGATAAGTTACTTTTTGGGATATCTGAGTTCTCCCAGCCAACATGGCCAATGCTAAGTTCTGTATATCCCACACAGTGTAGTGTATGCTTAGAAAAGAGCATTCAGTAGGAAGCTGAGGACATCTAGTAATCAAAAACAAATGATTAAAAATGGTATTTTCAAATGTCTGAAGATACAAGTAACTCAGGTTATGTTATCTTCACTCTGTATGTAGACAATGGAGCCCAGATCCAGCTGGTCCTGTCCTCAGGTATGTAAGGTCCTGTTTGCTAAAAGCTTAGGGTGTGGCCCAAATCCTGTAAAAAAATGTGTGTTAAGTGTGTGTGCTTCAAGTTGCCTGGTGGCTTATGGCGGTCTCGTGAATTTGGCAGGGTTTTCTTAGGCAAAGATTACTCAGAGGTGCTTTCGCCACTTCCTTTCTCTGAAATATAGCCTACAGCACCTGGTATTCATTGGCATTCTCTCATCCAAATACTAACCAGGGCTGACCCTGCTTAGTAGAAGGTATTTCAGATTTATGGAGACAGGGATCTTTGATCCATGGTTCCTGTGTCTATATGCCATCTTTTAAGGAGATCAGATCTTCTTAAAAGTTCCCTGTCTTGATTGCCTGGAGCAGAGCTTTCCAGACTTTTCATATTGGTGAAACACTTTTTAGACCTGCATCATTTCGCAGCATAGTAATTCAGTTTTACTAGCAAACCAGAGGTTAAACTAACCCCTTATAAGAGATACAGACACATACATAGATTGTAATAACAAAATGTATGGGGACACAAGATATCTCGTGAAAACCTTTCATATATTTTTAAAAATATATGATTTATAAATAATAACATACATTTCCAAGATTGTAAGTGACACACCTACACACTTCAGGCAACACACTAATGTGTCGCAGCACACCGTTTGGAAAGCCCTGGCCTGGAGAGACTTTGCTGTCTCTAGACTCTGAAGATGGAATCAGTTGTGTGGGAGGGACTTTGTGAATGTTAAAAGGTTGGGTGGCAGCTCTTTTTTTTCATTGTTGAGCCAGCTTTTGTCTCCAGCGCCTCTTTTTCTGGTGTAACGTCCTACCCGTAAAGAACTGTTTGCAGTTTAAATCCCACAGGTGTCCACGGGCTCCTCATAAATCTTACCGTCTCAGCCTTTGTCAACAGTTTGACCAAGTTGCTGGCCAGCCTCCATGGCGTCATGTTTCAGGTTTCACAATCTGGCAGACGTGGTTGTAAAGCTGAAATTGCTTTCCCATGGATTTGGGCCTGCAGTGTGGATTATTTTCTACCAACATAGGGGATGAAAGGGAGAGAGGGAGGCAGGCGGTATATCTGATCAGAAAAAACCAAGGAGAGGCAGTGGAGAGCAGTGTGATGGAATATAACTTTTCATAGCTCGTAATCTATTCTGCAGGTTCTTTGTTTTTAATAATTGCACCACGTTCATATCTAAGCACACAAATTTTGAAACATTCTGCTGCAGTAATAGTCACATCTCTGAGAAAACATGCTTCTCAGAAAATACTGGAATGGCTTTGGATGTGGTGGTGATCTATGAGAGAACAGGAAGCGTGGTCTTCTGAATCATGTGTCCAGTTTTCTTTATGATGGATGTCAGAAGTAGAATTTCTGCATCTTGCACTTAGCTGGCCTCTGTGGCCTCTTGAGTAAGAGTTGAAAAGGTCCTTTTCTTGATAGAATAAGTGTGGAGTCAGAAAGCTAGAAGCACCTATTTGTTCGAACTTCATCTCTCAAAGCTGCTCTTGGTTGTGGTAAGTGTTTATGTTGAGCCTTTGGGAAGTCTCAGGAAACAGAATGTTCCAGGATTGGAGAGCAACCACTAGGAGTGTTGATTTGTTGCTGCTGTTCTTTTACACTGGGTTGGTGACCTTAAAGGTTGTGTTCTCTATTAATTTTTGAGATTGCAAGAGGGCATATTACAGGAAGTAAGCCGTAAGATGGCTTGTCTCCTACAAAGAGGGGTGAGATCAGTGGCAGCAGCCATCTTCATAGATTTCTTGTGAAGATGTTGGTTTAATTTCATTGTCATGTCCAAACCCTTGTAAAGCTTTCTTGACTATGGTGTGGTGTGATAGCTGAATTGGCAAAGTGGAATTTGTAACTGGATAGCAAATCAGAATTGGAAACCGTGTTTGAAAGAGTTCAAAAACCATGGCTGGAGCTAAGCATGGTTTGATGCAAGGGCTGGATTGAGAAAAAGATACATAGGCTAAGATCCTGCATTGGGAGATATACATCTGGCACATATGCACCCACTACCACTGCATGGCCATTTCTCTGTTGCTGGAGAGTGGGGGAATCAGCAGGGATATGTCCAGCTATTTTCCTGTATCTGGGTGCATGCAACAGGTGCCTTGCAGATGTTCTTGCATAATGTCTAGCTGCAGAAAAATAGAGCGACTTCCACTGACCACTCTACTGGCAATGAAATGGTCATGTTAGAGGGGGCTGTGTTGTTTAAAAGATGGGACGGATCCCAGTTTGGGTTTTGTGCAACCAGCAAAGAATTTTGATCTCTGCAGTGATCAAAAACATGGGTTACAAAACTGTAAGTTGGACTTCGGTTGCTGTATCTCATTTCCAGCCATAGTTACTGCTATCACTCTGCCTCTAGAAGCTGTGGCAGAATATAGACAGGAATGAACTTATAGAGCAGAATTGCTGACCTATTGACGATGAAAACAGGAAAAACTTGATGAAAGTTTGGAACTTTGAATTACAGTTTGGTATTCTATAATGGCATTCCTCAATTCATGTAACTTTAGTTAAGCTTCCATATACGCAAAGGATGAAAAGAACTCTCTCAAGTGTTGGAAGAATTCCTTATTCCTATATACTGTTTTGTTGGCCCTATTGACTTCTACTTTTTACTGGCCTTAAAGTTCATTTTGTTTTCACCTGTGACTCTAGCGGTGCTTATCTCATGGAATATTCCGCCTGCTGAGAGTTGAGAATGCTGCTTTCAGAAGTTTCAGATTAAAAGTTAGATTTTCAGAGAGGCTTGTCTAAATTGAACACAAAAGTTATCAGTGGCAAAATGGAAGCATTCAGATGTGTTATCTGACCTGCAGCTTTAAGTGATAATAATCTAGAGAAAATTTGGTATGGTAAACTGTGTTGCAGTTTCTTACACCTTATTTTGCTATATTTATCACATTTTTCTGTGAACAAATCCAGAAGAACATTGACACTATTGAAGCTTACGCATGCTTAACTTTGTTTTTTACTGGCTTGTACTGGGTATAACAATTCAGAGCTCTTCTACACATAGCTCTTCCATGCTGCACTTCCTCATACATTTCAATGAAGATGAAATACCCCATTTTGCATCCTTTTGCATTTTACAGATTTTTCATTCTCATATTTTTTAATGGCTTTTCTGCTTTACAAGCACCCCAGGTGGTATATAGCACAATTAACAATAAATAAAGTTTGCACAATTAGAAAAAAACCCAAGTTTCAATTAGAAGCTTAAAACAGAGGGGCTTAAAGGTAATGGCTGATGCTACTTCAGGCTATGACTGGTGCACCACTATGCCTTGAGGTGTAGTTGGTCTCCCCAGCTATGTGTGTAGATTAAAAAAAAGCAAAATCTCTCAATATGGAACTTTTGTGGTATCTCACAGTTCAGATTAGAGTAATGGAACCAAAATCCACTATGAAATAATCCAGTGAAATTTAAACAAAATGCCCTAATGTAGTAACCCCAAGTCCCTAACATTCCAGATAGCTGATAGATTTGACTATCTCTGGTTTCAAAAGGTGGCAGACAGACCCAGAAAAATGAGCAGCTTTCCCTGTCTGATACTAAAAAGAGATCACTGAAATGAGTAGGTTGGAATAGATACTAAACAAGGATTACTGAAAACTATAGGCTTGGAAACTCCTTGAATTCATTGGAACTTAGCATCCGGCGAAGATTACTGGATTTTGGCAGTTCACTATTCTTGGGCTCCATGATACTTTCAGAGAATGTCTTACTGTGAGATAAAATATAAGATACTGGTCACTTAAAAAAAAGCAAAAAACTCTATCAACAATTCCTGGAAGCCAGTGTGAAATTTAGCGTGCAAACTGTTTCATTTTAATTACCTGCAAAGGTAACTTGTGATCTAGGAAGTGCTCAGATACAGAAATTAGGCTGTAGTTGGAGTTTTTTGAATGAAGCCAAAGCCACACACAATGTTTTTGGTCCCAAAGCCCAATTATATTTATTTTTATCGCATAATTTTATCATGAAATCTCAGGGTGGCAAGCCAAGTAAAACAACATGAACAATTTAAACAATTCCAGATTAAAATCAGTTAATAGTTTAAACAGGTTAGACACATATTAAACAATCCAAACAAGTAAAATACATCTATAAGAGTTAAAAGAATTAACAGTTATGGTGTTAACATGATGATGTCTTAGGGGTTGGACGTCATTTGCTTGTGTAAAAATACATATGCACATGGTCGCGCACATCCCAGTGAACCTCTTTTCTCCCCCAGAAATCCTGATACAGATGGTTCTATCCTGACTGCCAGGAGCCACGGTGAAGAAACAATCTCTGTGAAATTGGCAAGAAGTTTCAGAGATATGTTTGTCAGGGCACCTCGGGCAACACACTTAACGATCCACTGCCCGGGGCAAAATTATTAAGTTCCTGCACTGGAGTTGTATAGTGTAAATCTCCACATACTGGGCTATGCATTGATTGTGCTACACAGCCCTTGTGTTGAATGGCAGCATTGAGCAGCTACTTGTGAAGCTAGATGTACCAACCAAAGGACTACTGCCTCAGGTCAGAGGGGACAGAAGTGGATACACATGAGCTGAGAATATACATCCATATGTATGTGAACACCACAGGTACAATTCCACTTCTGTTGCCTTGAACTAAATGCAAATGTCACACATTGGACAAAAATGTCCAACCACTTCTGTAGGGCAGCTTACCCATATTTTGAAAGGATTCCAGGTGGTTCATTTAAGTGGACATGAACAATTGATGTTCAGAAGCTACTGAGTTGAGAGTGGCAGCCATCTTGATCATATGTGTTCTTGAAGGGGCCATCCTTTGTCCCACCAGTGGGGGGATGTGGGAGAGGACCTTCTATGTTGTGGCACCCTCACTGTGAAATACTCATTCCTTCAAGGCGTGATCGGCACTAACATTTGGTGTTGCTGTATTTCAGTGCTAAGTAAAATTACATTTTTGTTACTAAAACATTTGGGGCTTAATCTTTCATCCAGGTCTGCCCTAGTGCTTGGTTTTAAACTGTTTTGACTGTTTAACCTGGTTTTAAATCATCTTGTTTTAACTTGTTAGATTTCAGATTAATAGCCTTTTGGTTTGTTTAAATCATTCTGACTGTTCTAAATTGTTTTAAACTGTTTAAATTGATTTGATTGTGTGCTGCCCTAGATCCCTGTATCTAGGGTGGTATATAAATATTTTAGAATAAAAATACATAAATTCTAATGGAAATATTTACTATACCTGAAAGTCTGTTGACTGCTCTTTTCTTTGCACTTAAGAGACACTGTGGTGGTGTTTAGAGTAGCCTTTCTTAACCCTTTTTCACTTGAGGAACCTTTGAAATAATTTTCAGATCTCAAGGAACCCCTGCATAAAATTTATTATATCTACAGCTCAATAAATGCTTCCCGCACCTCCAATCACAATCTCTCATGTAATCCTTAGCAACTTCTTAGAGAACACTAGGGTTCCCAGAACCCTGGCTGAGAGAGTTTGAGTCTCAGGCTCGGATGAGAGAAACCTAGATTCACATCTCTGTTCAGCCATGAAACTGAGTGACTTTGGGCCAGTCACTCTCTGGTTAACCAGCTTTGCAGAGCTGTTGTAGAGAATAAGCAGAGCAAAGGGGAGAGTAGAGCAAAGGGGAGACCAAAGCTCTGATCTTCAGTAGGGCTCTTGGTTTCTAAAATTCAATTTAGAATGGTTTCTTCTAACAATGTAAAGCAATCAGTTTTTTAAGTTTTTAAATATCTATATTAAATTGTATTTCACTTTGGGGAGGCAATTTATGAATACTTTGAATAAATGAGTAAACCATGTATGTAGGTTCACTCTGGGATATACAAGCAGTTGAATGCAGTCAATCATTAACATGGCCTTCTGTAATGTGGTCAGCTGTTAAAAATGGCATTGCACCCTAATGTCCTGTCCTGATGCAACTCTTGTTTTGGATGAAAGTGTGCTGGAGGTCACATAATGTGGAGCAGGCGCTTTGAGACCTACTGCCCTCAGGGAACCTTTCCTGCACTGACTTGTCTGCCAAAGGACTGCTGTCGTGGTATCCCAGTATGCTGCAAAGGATTCTGTAACACTTTCCAGGGGACATGCACCTAGTTCACCCAGGGCAACTGGCCAGGCCTGTTGAGTCTCGCCACGACCCTTCCTGAACTGAAAATACCAGCTAGGATGCACCTAGCTTTATTCTTTCAGGGAAAGTTCTTCTACCACTTGGAAAAGTTCCTGTTATGCTTTCAAGCTCTGCAAATTGCCTCTCCTTCTCTGGCCAGCTGGATTCTAGGGACTGTAGTACAAAATGGGATCTTTTCAGATGCTTTGGCCATGATAGTTAAGGAACTTGATAGCCTGCCAAGGCAGAGAAGCAGACAGATAATGGTTCAAGAGAAAGGATGCTAGGCTGATGTGATGCTAAAATTATCAGTGAGTTCCATGTTAAAAGGTGGGCCCAGACCCATGTGAGCTGTTGAGTATAGTGCTTAGAATGGTACTGTTCAAAGTGGTGTTTCCTGGATTGGTGTGTGTGTGTGCACGTGCATGCGTCTATGTCCCATCAAGCGGCCTGTCAACTTATGGCAACCCCATGAGTTCCCCGGCATTTTCCCTGACATGCAGTACTTGAGCTGATTTGCCATTTCCTCCCTCTGAATATAGCTCATAACAGCTAGCTGTCTCCATCGAAGTACTAACTATGTACCAGTTCCCAAACCATGGCTGCTGGTCTCTGGAGAATTCCTGGGAAAGACAGACAAATGGACAGGACAGGACAGGACTGGACAGGACAGGAAAAAAGAAATAGAAATAAAGAAAAAGTAATAGTAAGTAGGCACAAATATAGTGCCGGTCTCTGACGTGTTGGATAAAAAACCGTACAAAATCACAGAGTTGGAAGAGACCGCAAAAGCCATCGAGTCCAAGCCCTTTTCCATGCTGCTGGTCTCCCGCATCGTATGGTGTAAGAAGCACTTTTTTAGAAGATATGCCCAGCATAACTGCACTACTAATTGTTTTTCTTTTGCTTTCCCCTTTGCAGGTAGCTGTATTCACTTGGGTGGCAGGCAGACCCAAGGGGTACCATGAAGTTTTCGGGGCCCCTGGAGAGCCAGAAGTTGTCTCTCCTCCTGGAGATGGCAATCTCTAGAGAAGCTCAGATGTGGAAAGTGCACGTGCCCAAAATGCAGCCCAATCAGGTAAAAGTTTGTTCACTACCTTTGTTTCCTGATTTTAAGAAATCTACAAAAAGCTCTTGCCATACTTAGAAAGAACTAGAGAGACTGACGTATACCTCATTTCTCAACAAAGAGCTGGACCCATTCAGACAAGGTCCGAAATTAATGTCAGGGCAGGACCTAGCCTTTTGATTTGACCAGATGAGTAATGTTTATTTTTGAGAAGTATGTGTGCAAAATCTGAAGAACGTACCGTGTTGTACTGAGTACAGTTGTCAAACCACTGCTAAGAAGAGTCCCTGTGCAGTAGCTTCATGCCAATCTATCCCATCATTCTTGGGTTACTAAACTGCACAACTGGATGATTGGCAGGACTTGGGGACGTTCCTCACACTTAGAGTGAATCTGCATTACACTGTTAATAGCAGTTTTGTCTCACTTTAACTGTCTTACCTCCATCCTTTGGAATGTTAGGGTTTTGGTTTTAGAGAGAGTTAGAATTCTCAGCTGGAAAGTTCTAGTACTCTGGGCCAAGAAGTAAATGGAATATATTTTAGGTATCTGTGGTGCCTAATATGGCCCAGACTCCAGAAAAATGAGATTAGGGGCATTTTTAATAATTAAGAATATTTCAAAATGTTGGGAGTGCAGTCCTCCAGGACCATATGGGATCTGATTCCAGTTTTTGGCAGTTACTCAACTTTGGACAAAACAGATTTGTTTGTCGCTTCTTCCTTTGGTTTTCTGACAGGGAGCAAACCAGAATGTGAAAGCTGGAAGCTGGTCCACTGCCAGACAACGCAATAAACAAACTACAGGGCAAAGCTTCCAATGCAGGCAGGCATGATCAAGGAATGATCGAGACTCACTCACAGTCACACTGCGTGTTCATCGCAAGCCAGGGTGCCTACAGTTTCCTGGCTTGTTGTGTCATGCAAATGCAACTATTGAAAAAATATATATACATAGCAAAAGTTGATAGGGCTGTGAACAGTGAGGCCAGTGGGAGGAGGGGGAATGGAGTAGATAGCATGTGTATGTTCTGGTGTGGCTGGTGCGCAGTTTTTGTTTTCTCTTTCTTGCGTTTGGTCAGACTGTTGCCAAGGTGCAAAGCAGTCTTGTAGAACTGAAAGGTGTCAGGGCTTCTCTTTGCTTCCTTTTGTTAGGACTTGAGTCCTTCATAGTTTCGTATTTGCGTAAGCTGTTCAGTTTGGCATTTCAGCTGGCTAGATGCCAAGTGCGCAAAGAAGGTGGGTGGGAATATCTTGGCTCCCCACGCAGAACTTGCTTAAAAACCATGGAAACAGCCTTGTGAATGACTCTCGCGGTCCCTAGGACTCATGCAAGGTTTTGCTTTGTATTTCTGCTTATCTTTAGAATTGGGGCTGGGTTTGCATAAAGAGTCATTATGTCAATCATTCATTTGTGGCAGAGGAATTTGTTTTTGTTAGTAGGAGATGGATTCATTTTGAAGTAAGACAAGCAGTGGCTTCTCATTGGACCAGTTTTGCCAGTAACAGGCTTTTGGGTTGCATAGAATTCTTCTTGTTTGAAGTAGAAGTCTGTGTCAACTGTAGACTTGCTGCAGTACCCCACCAACCCGTTTAGTCCAAGAGAAAGACTTCTGTGAATATGCTAGGACTCAGTGGTCTTTTTAGACTAGTATTTTCTGCTTTGAGGCCTGGTGGAGAACTAACACTGCTTGTCTCTTAAAGATGGTTAAGAGAATCAGGGTGGGGTTTTATAGTGCTCACCTTCCTTCCATTCTACCCATTTCCCACAAAAGTTTTGCTTTGCCTTTCGTTCTCTTGCAAGCATTAACCATGGTTTTTGCATTAAAATCTACATCACTGCTAAGCCTGATATATTTTCTGTAGAGCTTGAAGCCATAATGTAAAGCTACTTTAGTTTGATTAATGGTGATCATGATGAAGCAGTATAAGTGATCCGAAGCAGCCTTATCTACTTCCTTCTTCTCAGCACCTTGGCATCTTCAACCTTTCCCAGTGTAAGCCCTGTACTGACACTAACTGTGATTACAATTAACCAAAGTTAGCAAAGTAACCTCAAAACAGGGATTAAACTCTGGGGACAATGTAACAGGGAATAGAGACTTGATCCAACACTGTGGTTACTGCTTGCAAGATAAGGGAAGGCAAAGCTGCATCATTAAGATGTTTGCAGGTTCAAATTAGTAGTAGTTCTCCTGGAAGTTAAGCAGATGTTTTTCATAGGTCATTTCTACACTACACTGTTATAGTGCTATTATTCCATTTTCAACATCCTATGGAATCCTGAGGTTTGCAGTTTAAGGAGGGGCATTTAGAATTCTCATCCAGGGAGCTCTTTGGCCTCAGTAAACTACAAACCCCAGAATTCCACAGCATGTTGAAAGTGGAATAATAGCACTATAACAGTGTAGTGCGGAAATGGCCTTAGTCTTTCCAGTGCATGCGATCCTTGGATTGGAGATAGATGGCATGGAACATCAGATCTGACAGGTGCAGATTTTAACCTTGTCCTCCTCTGCACAGAGGTTCTGACTTGAGCACTGATTTTGTATCAGAAAGAATCCCCATTTTATACAACATTGCTTCTTCTAGCCAGCTTGATCAGCATCTGTGCTTGGAAGCCACTTGCATTTATTTTTAACATGGTGTTTCCAGTGGATTAGCAAGTACTTTCCATTTTTAAAACTGCATCTCCTGGTATTGATTCAAGCTTGATTTTTAGAAGCTGAAATTCTGGTAAATTACTCTGAGCTGATATGAAATGTAGGGTGTCTGTCCGTCTGAGTGTAATTGTGCAGGTTGGAAGCCTTGAGTGCTTCTTGCGGCAGAGGGTGACGGGTGGGATTCAGACAATTGGACCCAGGGGAATAGAAATCCCAAACACTTGTCTACAGAGAAGTATATTAGTTTTGGAGTCTCAGACAATTCTAGGTTTATGGCCGTGATATAAATAGTTCATTTTAGTGCTGATGCACAAACAGAATATATTGCAAGGGACTCTGGACTTCTGATGCAATTTTGGCTTGGTTTTTAATTAGTTGAGATCTTAATTCAAGCCAAAGGTCAGCCAGTTCCCAACTACAGGTATGCTTCAGTTAACTAAGTAGATGTGTTCCTGGGCATTACATTTTAACAGAAAATTTGGTACCAGAGGTACAAATAACAGGGAAATAATAGGGATAGATACCTACACTACAAAAAAGAAAAGCAGTTCAACATAGCTCCTATCATATGTTGATCTGCTGGATGTTTGTTGAAACAGAGAATGGTAGTCAGTGTGGAGGCAATGTTACAACCTTCATAGAGTTTAGCTAGAGCACTATAAAACATTGAGTGTTTATTGATGTTTGCAACAATGTATTTATTTGGAGTTTGCTTGTGCCTTACAATGTATCAAATATTTAATTGCTTTATTGCCTACTGCTACAGTGTATCTGGTGAGGGGGAGAAGATCAGAGTGGGGGGAAATGAAAGTCTCCAGAAGTGTTTTGGGAACTTGGGGTGTCTTAAGATAAGGGACAGGAAATATGATCTTGCCCCAAGGATGAAAGGAGGGTAAACAAATGCAAGTCTGGAAAGTGTCTAAGGATGTGGAGTGATGTTAAATTTATGATCCTCTCTGATCACAGCTTTGCATACCTAAAATTTGTATATGTTGGGTATAAAGCCTGTGAATTCCATGTATGCTTTAGTCTCAGCAACTTTAGAAGAAGTGTGCTGTGTTGCTTGCTTTGTTACAAATAAATACTACTGTCTACCTCAGAGTGGAGTTTGTGGATTGTGAGTTATTCAGAGCATTACAACATGTTTCAGCCATCTTTTTATTCTCCCCTAACCAGTATGCACAAGTGAAATGAAACAGCTGGGTCAGGTGAGCCTTGCATAATAAATAGAAATATTTTGAACCTTCTAGAGACCACTTGAATGCTTCTAGCCTTTATTTTTCTTACAGTTTGTATTTTTAATGGTTAAACTTACAAGTCTGTGCTTTTTAAACATGCTGGGGGTAATTGGTGAGGCAGGCTTATCTGCTTCCCCCTTTATCTCTGTTTTGCTGTTCACACATACTTAGTAAGGGTTTTAGAGGCGGCTGTTGTTTCCATTGCCCATTATACACAGCTGCAGTAGGGTTGGCTAGAATAGAATCCCAGTCTTTCCCAGCCCAGGTTTTATTGCATTGTTTCCTACAGATATATTGTTGCAACCAAGCACTGAAAGTCTGTGTTTCTCCAGTCCTACTTCACCGTCTTCCCAGTGCTGATGATGCTAAAAAAACTTCCAGTTAGATAGAGAACAGGGAGGAAAAGGAAATGGGCAGGCATGAAAAGACCTTGTAAAAAGGAAGCCTCTTTATCAGAGGCATTATTTAACTGAGGTATGTTTGTATTTTATCCAAAAAGATCATTTTAATTTATCCTCTGTCAGTTAATAGAGAGCTAGCGTGGTTTAACTTTAATGGGTTGAGTATTGAACTATGAATCTGGAGACCAAGGTCTGAATCTCTGCTCAGCCATGGAAACTCACTGGCAGAACAAATTGGCAGAATTTGTTCAGTGGGGGTTTACCCCTGCCTTCCTCTGAGGCTGAGAGAGTGTGACTTGCCCAAGGTATCCAATGGGCTTCCATGGCCAAGCAGGAATTCTGTCCTGTGTTGGCAGCATGTCATGGCTTCACAGCTGTGCAATCGGCAGTAACTAGCAAACAGTGTTCATTAAAGCGGTCCAAAAGCAGTCCAGAACTACCAAGTCTGAATTTACTGAAAGTCCAGGGAGTGAGTGTCCACATGCAGAATCTGTAGTCTTGGCTAGTGCTTGCCAACTTTTCGGACCTCACGGACCACTAAACTCACACGTTTGAATTGTGCAGACCACTAACATGAATTTTTTTAAAGAAGTACAAACATCTGTAAAATAATGATAATGAAAGTTCCATTTTATTAATGTGAAATGCGCTGGTTTAATTATAACAAAATCATTAGTGTGGTATTTGTTGCCGCAGCAGGGAGAAGGACCACGAGGGTGGTGATCTGGTCCTCCTCACTATCCACCTCCTCCCTGTGGGAGCGATCCCACCCAGCACAAGTGTGAGAGAACAGTGGTGGGGGAATCTGGTTCTCCTCGCTGTCCATAGCCTTGCTGCAGGAGTAATCCTGCCTGGAGCAGGTGGGAGAGGAAAGGGGGGTGATCTTGTCCCCTCACAGGCCACGGACCACCAGAATTTTCTTGCAGACCATCAGTGGTCCTCAGACCACCGGTTGGTGACCTCTGGTCTAGGCAAAGGTCCAAGGTCTGGAGAACACAAGCAGAGAATGCAGGACTCAGCAAGGCTGTCACCACCAATGGAGACAGTAGATTCCCATAGCTTTTTGCTATCCTGATCTCTGATTATATAGCCTCATCGTCCTGCCCAGCTGTGGCCTAATTAAAGAGCTCTTCCTTTTCCACCTGCACTGGCTGCCATAAGGACTGTCCCTCTCATGTCTCTAGAGCAGTGGTTCTCAACCTGTGGGTCCCCAGATGTTTGTGGACTTCAGCTCCCAGAAGCCCTAGCCACTATGGTCAATGCTCAACATCTGGGGACCCACAGGTTGAGAACCACTGTTCTAGAGTGTGGCTGTTAGGAAGAGTCCTGTCTGGGTCCTGGGGCATGACCAATTCAGACCCTGGTTTCCAGAATCATAGCCCAATGCCTGAACCCTTACACCGTGCTGGCTCTGTAGCTTGCAACAAAATTATGCAAAGCAGATAAGAGACACCATGGAAACTTGTTTAAATTTGAAAAGTATGAGAATTTACAGCAGTGGTTCTCAACCTGTGGGTCCCCAGATGTTTGTGGACTTCAGCTCCCAGAAGCCCCAGCCACTATGGTCAATGCTCAGGGCTTCTGGGAGCTGAAGTCCAAAAACATCTGGGGACCCACAGGTTGAGAACCACTGATTTACAGGATCATCTTATTTATTTTGCATAACGTGTGTGCATGTATTTTCCTGTCACCTGTTGGCTTATAGGTGACCTGTTTCATACAGTGATACTCATGGTGATCTATTTCGTAGGGTGCTTCATAGGAATACTCAGAGGTGGTTTGCCATTTCCTTCCTCTGAAATACATTTCTATTTTCCGCTTCTATTTTTTGTAAGGACTAGTGTAGAGCTCTGATGCACTGGGAATCCCCATTCCTTGAGCTTTTAAGAAAACATGCCTATAAGCACTTCTAAGTAAATTTAATATATTTCTACCCTTAAGGACTAGCAACTTGAATTTTGAAAAAATGCTTTTTAAGTGAAAGCTCAGAAGCTTTGGAAAGAGAATTTTGGTCCCAGTGCTGTGTGACTGTACTTCTTGTATGCTGCTGTGGAACTGCAGCATAAATGAAGGTTTGTCAGCAATGTTTAAGAAGTTCTGACTGGGTTGGCTGCCTTTTTGCTGTATTGCTCTGTATCTGATTCACTGCCAACACTGTTGGAAAAATTAAGCAGTTCTCTGTGTTGCATCTCTCCAGCGAGGCATGCTTTTCTTTTTCTCCTTTAGGTATTTGTTTTCATCTTTGGCCTTGAAGTTGTATAAACATGTAGGTATTCTTCTAAGGAGACAAGAATTGACAAAACCCTCGTGCTCTGAGGAACAGACTAACAAATGAAAACACTGCTAAGCTTGTTCGTGTTCTGCAAAATCCCTTGCTTCTCAGTGACAAGTACAAGTAGTCAAGACAAGTGGCCTGCACCCACAGATGCCTATCTTTTAGTAAAATAGACTGGTCAACTAGTTGTATTTAAATTTTTCTCAACTTGAAATGGAACTAGTAGATAGTGGAGAGTGTGAGTGTGTGAAGTTGAAGGTACTACTGTTATGCCTCAGGGGGAAAAAATTAAACTGTTGATATAAGGTATATTAGGTACAACTCCCTTTAAGTATGTGATCTTAAGACAGTGTTTTTGCAAGCATGATCTTTTTGTTGTTGTTAAATATAAGGAAGATATTTGCCTTTCTCTTTAATTATTATAAATATTCCAATAAAATCAGTTCTACATAAATCTTTGAATGTGCTTGAAAATAATATTTAAACTGGAAGTGCTAAATTGGATAACATTAGTTAGAGCATTGGAAAAATTTTCCAGTTCTGCTTTTTCCAGATATCTCATATTACTATTCAGAAGTAGTGGATGGTGCTGAAATTTACTCCTACTATTTGATTATGATTCTGTCAGGCACATGTGATTTACAGAATAAGTCCCCCCCCTTGACTTTCCACATTTTGTTGGATTACAACATGGAACTGAAATGAAATTAATTGTGATTGATGCACACATTATGTCCACTGCTGTGAAGGTACAGAATATTTTTACTGTGGCACAGAAGTTAAGTAAACAAAAACAAATGGGTACCTTTCCAAGGGTGTCAGAGCCACAGTACCCTTCCTGGGAGCTTAATGTACTGTTTTCAGTTGTATTGTGAACCGGCATGGAGTTTGTGTCTTTGTCAGACAGTATGTATGTTTGTGTGTGTGTGCGCGCGTGCTCTTTTTTCCTCTTTCAAAATTGTTTCTGGAATCTGTTTGGAATAAATAAAATCTACAAGGCAGACAGGCTCATTGATTCTAAGGACACAACCAGCACTTGTGTAGTTCCTATGGAAGAAAGCTGGGCAGGATCTTGGCAAATTTATGAGTCTCTGCTTTAAGTTATGGAGCCAGTTAGTTCCAGGACCTTGTGTGTGCATTTGTGAGTGGACCTTCAAGTTACCTGTAGACTTATGGTGACCTCATGACCTCATCATAGGGTTTGCTTAGACAAGGGATATTCAGAGATAGTTTTGCCAGTTCCTTCTTCTGAAATATACCCTACCATACCTTGTGTTTGTTGGGGGTCCCCATCCACCTACTTGCCAGGGCTGATCCTGCTTAGCTTCCAAGATTAGATGGGATCTGTTACCTTTCAGGTATTTAGGCCACAGCAGGACTTAGAGAAACAGTAAACTAAATGCAACCTTGGGAAGGCTTTTTTACTATTCAGAAGTAGTGGTGGACCCCTAGACTAGTCGTTTTGGAAACTTGCAAACCCTCTAGAGCAGTGGTTCTCAACCTGTGGGTCCCCAGATGTTCGTGGACTTCAGCTCCCAGAAGCCCTGAGCATTGACCATAGTGGCTGGAGCTTCTGGGAGCTGAAGTCCACGAACATCAGGGGACCCACAGGTTGAGAACCACTGCTCTAGAGTCCCCCCTTTTTGGTAATTTATTGTCAGGAGTTGGAATTAACTTTGCGAGCTGCAGACTACTCCAGTACAATTTAAT
Source organism: Iguana delicatissima (assembly GCA_948472985.1). Taxonomy (NCBI): domain Eukaryota; kingdom Metazoa; phylum Chordata; class Lepidosauria; order Squamata; family Iguanidae; genus Iguana; species Iguana delicatissima. The sequence goes on along the minus strand of CAOKZL010003335.1, from coordinate 128,355 downwards.
ATCAACAAACACCAGTTTTCAAAACGTCAAGTGGGCTTTTTTTGTTGTCATTTTGGGCAGTCTTTTTCACCCAAGGATGAAAAATTGGCCCATGGATCTGCTATGCTTGCCTAATTCTGCCCTAGAGTCTGGGATGTAGCATTCAGTTTTCCTGAGCATAGAACAATAACTTTTTGGACTATTAATTCATGCTGACAGGGATACTTGGGGAGTTGCAGTCAAGTAAATTAATTTTTCCAAGTTCTGTATTGGAGCTCTACATCAGTCTTGGAGATATAGCCAACGAAACTGCTCATTAAGTCATGTGTTGTATAGCAAGAGCCAAAGAGAAATGGAAAATTGACTGTTTTAATTGGTTTCTTTGTTGCCTGGAGGTGATTTTGACTCACCACTGGAGACTAGGTGAAAACTTTTTTTCAAGCTGACACTTACCATAGGTTTGGGAAAATGAATCTGAATGACTGGAGATCCAGCGAGTCAGCCCCTTCCTTTTCTTCTATATAACATCTCTGAAAGAAGCTCTGGTTCTGGCTCTCATCCCAGACAGGTTTCCTGTGCTGGCATTATGCTGGCATGCAGGGATTACCACCAGTATTACACACATACCAACGATTATCCTAGATTTCCTAATACCACAGGTGCAGATTAAAGGGGTTTGAGTGGTAGATAGGTCTGGGGCCACCAAGGTAGTTGCTGACCACAGCCTTTCAGATGGAAGAGAATTGCATTAGGCTCCCACAGTTCATTTTTTTAAAAGTGTGGTGGGTTGAGAAAGTCAGGTATTAACACTGGACAGGAAGATGGGGGCATTTGGTTTGTAGAGCTGCTACTAAGAGTGACTGGCACTTTGGTCTCTTTTGTACTACACATTTACAGGGCTATGATTCCACTTTAACTGCCTCAGCAATACCCTTTGGAATCCTGGAATTTGCAGTTTATGGAGAGGTACTTAGAATTTTCAGCCAGAGAGCACTGGTTCTCGCCCACACCAACTGTAAGCCCCAGGATTCCATAGGCTGCAACCATAGCATTTAAAGTAGAATTGCATAATATCAAAGAGACTATAACTGCATAGTATCAAAGAGACCTTTGTCTTAATTGGAGTTAAATGCTTTCTTTTTAAGTTCTTTAGCCATCCCATTCTCCGAATTCCAATCCATTTCATTTGTATGTTGCCATTTTTCAAGAAGGGGACTCAAGGCAGCTCCCAGAGAGAGTTGGTTAAAAATCCTTCACAATAAAATTTGAAAACAATTAAAATCACCATATAAGTATAAAATCATTTAAAAACATACAAAGGTTTAAAAAAAGATAAATAAAACATGCCAATAAGAAGCTTCCCTGTTTACACATTAAAAAGCTGCTTAAACAAACTTTTTCCAAATCGTAGAGATTCTTGAGGGGCTCGACTCTAGGCCCACTACCACTTTCTGCATTTTTGGGTTCTTACTTTATAGAGGACAGTCCTTTCCAAATATATATATATATAAAAAGATAATGAGTAAAAAGGAACTAAGAGCAAAGGCTTTCAAGTTGCCCACATTTTTAGCAACTGGACACCAAAGTGATCAGGCACCCAGCTCCCCCAGTCATGATTTCTTTTGCTATGGTGGTATGGGTTGTATTATAGTAATGATTTCTGAATTTGTATATCATAGTGCAACAATTTAGCATGTGTACATTTTATGCAGATCAGTGTCTTCGTATGTTTTCTTGTGTGATGATGCATTTCCTCTGCTTTGGCAACACAAAGTAGCACGGCCCTGTTTGTAGGTCAAAACCAACATTATCACCATTATTGTAAGCCAGCTTGGAAGTGTGGCCTGCAGATGTATTGAATGCTGTTCAGTGTAGCACGGGCAGACTGTTGGATGGAGAGAGAGAGAGCATTAGATACTGTTCCTCCATATGACATCCTGAAAGCATTTTGGTCAGAGCTGAGCCATCTGTTTCAGCAAGACCCTGATTTCTGCTGAGATTACGAATGTGGCTTTCTCCCTTCATGTGTTTGGAATGCTTAAAAATAATTTTGTCTCCAAAAGCTGAGCTTCTCAGATTCCTGCCTCTGATGCTATTTTTTTTCAAGCTAATCTTTTAAGCAGCTTCAAAACCCTTTTAAGCATCCCCAAGATTGCACAAACCCCATTATAGTCATATATCTCTCTGTGTTCTTTGTGTGTGTGTGTGTAGAGTAAAATGTGCATATTCTGATATTCTGCACATTTTACACCAGGGCAGGCAAAGTGCGTTACTGAAACCACATGCCAAACCCACCAGAAGATGTTTTTTGTGACCAAAGAAAAAGAGAGACTGAATTGTCTCTTCTGAAAGGCTCTAGATTGGTGGTTAAATAGGTTGCAGGGCACTGTTTAATGGTAAAAGAATCCTACACACTGATTTCTTAAAACCAAACGTGGGCTTCTGTCCATTTTCAGTTTGGGTCTGTATTTAGCAGTCTCTGCAGCCCCTGGAGGCAGAAAAATTGCCCCTAGACCTGTTGCTGTCACCCACCCCATCTTGTTTTACACCCATAGACACATGGAGTCCTGGTTCATTCTACCAACCCCGCTGTGACCGCTGTGAATTGAAACTCTCCCTACACACATGGTCTTGCAATCTAAAGTCTTTCTACCTCTTTCATAAAATATCATTATAGCCTTTCACACTACATAGTTACATCACCATGATTCCACTTCACCAGCCATTGCTCTAACAATTTTCTCATTCTGGGATTTGCATTCTAAGGAGGAGTATTTGGGATTTTCAGCCGGAGCGTGCTAGTGCCTCACCAAATTACAAACCCCAGGATTCTGTAGGATGCAGCCATCAAAGTGTAATCATAGTGCTATATTTATATAGTGTGAAAGAATGCCTGGTTCAAAGCTGTTGAACGTTTCATCACTGAAAAGCAGAGGTGTGTTTGGAAGTGGACTAGAAACCGGTGTAGCTATTTCAGGTTCTAGTTCATTCCTATAAGATGCTCTATTTTGGAGGCTATTCCTGTGAAAAAGGACAAAACTTGTTCACAACTCCAACAATGGTTGGTGGGTGACTCATTAAGAGAGATACCACAAGGTGGGCACAGTATGTCTCTGACAGCTTTTAATTGGCCATGCCAGCTGGAGATGATAGGATTTGCAGTTCACCTCAACTAGGGGCTTCCTGTCTAGAACAGGGGTGGGGAATCTTGGCTCTCCAGATTTTTTTAGATTGCAACGAGCATCACAGCCAGACTAGCTGGTGGTGATGGACCATGAATGTTACAGTCTGAAAAACATTTGACAGGCCATAATTGATGAGGGCCCAGCAGGATCCTAGTGGATGGCAGAAGTTCAAAGTGAGATCTGTATGGCTCTGCCCCCATGCCAGCTGCTGCATCATTCTTGATGTTCCTAATCCCTACTCTGTACCAGTACTGGTCAGGGAAAACCCTTGTTTGGATGCAGAAGTAGCTGAAACTACAAATCACCAGCCTGTAACTGTAATATTTTTCCAGTGGAAGAGGCATTGGTTTTTCCCAATTCCATTTTATATTGCATCTGGCCAGGCAAGACATACGCCAAGATGCGTGGTCAAATTAACCCCAACATCTCAAATGTTTATAGACTGTGCTTGTAAGTTTACATTAAAATGGTATCTGCTTGCAGGCCAGTACAGAATAAGGAACTGGAACAGAGTGTACTGACCATTATTCACTACAATAGATTGTGAGATTACACTAGCATTATATCATTGTTTGTGGTGGCGAGCAGTCATCAGTACACTCTCTCCTAAACTCTGTTCTTTGGATTTGGCCATAAGCTGGGTCCCAGTCCCCTAAATGATATTGCTCAAATGAAGAAAGTTTGGGATAACCTCTGCGGAGGCTTGAGAGCTCTGTTTGATTCTAGAATTCAGACAAATTCCTAGGCTCAGAATTCTTTAATTCTTAAATATATTTCTTTTGTACTAGGCTTTAGCTTCTGTCTCTCAGGAATTTAATAAACACACACAGGTCTACAAGCCTGAAGTATTCCTTATCCTGCCATGAAGTATCCTGGACTTAGGCTCTTGAGTGTCTTGTTGGTCAAAAGCAGAAGCTGTTTGGAACCAGACTGGAAAACAGCATAACTGTGTAGGATTTCTCTGCGTTCCAATAAGGAAAAACAAAATCCTGCATTTTGGAGGGTACTCTTGTGAAAGAAATTAAGCTTCTCCTTTACCCCAATGGAAGAAGGCCTGTTCCTTGTTAAGAGGATGCCACAAGATGGGTACAATAGCTTTCTGATAGCCTTTCAGTGTTCAGACTGGCTAAGGATGATGGGAGTTGCAGTCGAGCAACCTGTCTAGTGCAAGCGCGGGAAGTCTGACCCTGCAAATGCTGTCGGACTGCAGTGCCCAGTGTTGACTTTGGTGAGGGACCATGGGATGTGCAGTCTAAAAATATCTGAGGGGCCACCATCACTGATACAGAGAAAAGGCTTCTGTAGAGGCACCCTCAGAATGGTTCCCTCAGACATTTCTTGTCCTTCAGTGGATCTCATTTGTGGCTTCTTTTTCTCTTGGTGAACTTTGGGTTGTTTTTCCTCCTTCCAAGGACTTAAAAAACCAACAACCTCTGGTCAGGGATGGTTAAGAAAAACACATTTGACTGGCGTCTTACTGCACCAGCGAACTCTCTTGCTCAGCAAGTTTTAAGAATCACCTGAGGGAGAGATCTTCTCCACAGTTCCAGGCAGCTGAATGTAAATATTTCAGGAGGCCAAGTCTCTGAGTACGCAGGAAACAGAACATTTTAACAGCAGCGGCAGCAGCGGTTAGGCCTGCATTTAGGCCTCGGATTCTGTTCTTCCCCAGGGACACGTAATTTCAAAGACTGGCTGGGGAGTATGTGAGGAAGCTTTCTTAGGACAGAAATTTTCCACTCCTCTTATCCTCGAAACCCTTTGAGTTCTTTGTTTTGAGACTTCTCAAGTGAAACATTCTGGTGACATAAATGCCAGTATCTTTTAAACACTGTGAGAACAGATTCCACTTCTTTCATGTCAATATTCACATGATCTGTGTCACTCAGATAGTGAGAGCAGAGAAGGATTCTCTCTCCAGGTCATAGCTTAAGCAGAGCAGCCATGTTGTATAGCCCAGTTTCCTTCCATCTGTCCAGAATCTGAATCCAGATCTGAAAGTCCAGGATCAGTTGTTAGTTCAAAAGCACCGTGGGGATCACACTTGGGGGACTCTAGGGACTCCTCTTTTCCTTCACCACTCAATTCTTGAGGGATGTCCCCATTTCACCAGGAGCAAGCAGAAATCAGATATATCTTGCTTAACAGATTAGTTGGGGAGAGGGATTAGTGACTGTGCAGAGGTGGCATCCTTTTAGTGGTACGGGTCTGTGTATGTATTTTTGAGGTGCAGTTGTTACAGAGGCCATTTCCACACTAGACTATTATAGTGCTATTATTCCACTTTCAACATCCTATGGAATCCTGGGGTTTGCAGTTTGAGGCCCCTCCTTAAACTGCAAGCCCCAGGATTCCATAGGATGTTGACAGTGGAATAACAGCACTATAACAGTCTAGTGCAGAAATGGCCAGAGTCTCTTCCATCCTTTGCAATGCTCAAATCATTCCCTTATCTCATCCGGTGCATAATTTCTGTAGGTCCCTTGCCATGGCCATTCAGTGGCTGGTGGAGGGCTGGCGAGGTCAAATTAGTGTCTGGCTGTGCCCCCATAGCAAGATGCAAAATGATTACACCATATAGTGAGACTTCTGGGGGACCCTGGAGAATCTCAGTAGATGTCAAAATCCTCCTGCTTCTAGATATGGGGACACAGCCAGAAGATTCTCCAGTCTTCCCCAGGCCATGGAGGGGGCCAGCTACGGCTAATTTGTGAGTTCAGGGGATGCTGAGAGATGCAGTTTAGTTCAGCATATAGGAGCCAAAGTGTGTTACCGAATGGAGTGCGGTGAAAGTTGTTTTTGCCGTTCTGAGCTGAGAGGAGCACACCACAGTTTCATTGGCTATGCACAAGTCCTTTGATGTGCCAAATATAGCCCGTTGGATCCCAGCCAGTATTTTGTTTTGCTGTCTGCACAATCTGGTTACAAACTGGATCAACAGAACTGCTTGTTTGTGACAGATGTGTTTTGCATTTTTTCCCTCCAAGGGCTCAGAGTAGGTTTTGTAGTATCACATCAGACCCTAAAAAGACATCCATCAGACAGATCCGTAATAGCATGATGAAGAACAACTCCACGTGGTGATGACATTTTTTTTACAGTAGTATCATGTTTATTTGTTATTAAAATATTTTTTTATCTCTCCTTATATCCAAGAATATTGGGGCATTCTTAGCTTCCAAGATCAGATGGGATCTGGTGCCTTTAGGGTATTTGGGCCCTATATTGTACTATATTATAACAATTTAACTGGAGAAGTGGGCTTCTTTTTGCACGGCAAGTCATAAGCCAGAGGAATTCATTATGCACACTACCCTGAGATGCACACTACTCCGATTGATTTTTTTTTATATATGCACAAAAGTATGCCATAAGTTAGAAATGACTTGAAAGCATACAACAACAACAGCCACAACTACCATGTCAGTTAACAAAGTGGGGTGTTCCTGAGCATGACTTCTTTAACAGAAAATTTGGTACTAGGAACGGAATTGGCATGGAAAGAAGAAGGATAGTACCAACACCACGAAAAAAGAAAAGCAGTTCAACAGCCTTCAGTAGACTTTTTGTTCAAAACTAACAATATGACAATGTGAATGAAACAACCAGTTCAGGTAAGCCTTCTATAAGGAGGCAAAAACATTTTGAACCTTCTAGAGACTACTGAAAGGCTTCTTCTAAAATGCATCCAGGGATTTTTTTGTTTTTTTGTTTTCTTTCACCCGCCTCCTTTTTCTTATTATTTCCATTTTAGTGGCCAGACTTAGAAATCTAAGTTTTGTTTTGTTTTAATATGCTGGGGGATAACCGGTGACACAGCCTTATCTGTTTGCCCCTTGTCTATTTGTGCATGCTCAGTAAGGGATTGTGGAGGCAGCGGCTGTTTACCTTGCCTGTTGTAAGCAAACAGAACCCCACTCTTTCCCAATTTAAGCTTTATTGCATTGTTTACAACAGACACACTGTTGCAACTTGGCGCCAAAAATCTGTATTTCTCTAGCCCTCCTTTACCATCTCCTTAATACTAATGCTGCTAAAAACATTCAACAAGTCAGAGGATGAGATGAAAAAAGGGGGGTTGGGAGGGTAAAAAAAGACTGTAAAAAGGAGCTAGCTTCTTTCTCAGAGGCTTTGTTAACTGAGGTGTGCCCTTCCCCCTCCCTCCCTCTCTGTATGCTAAAAATGCTCTCTCTGTAGCCTCTGGGGAGTCATGGGGGCAGTTTTGCCGTGTTTCCTTCCCAGATATTGTAGATCCAGGAGAAGCCTTTTTCTAACCTGGAGATAAAAACTTGAGAGATCACTTTCCCTACTTCATAAGGCAAGGATCTGCAATTGGATTAACAGGTATTGGTTACTAAAGCTTTTCTGGACTATTATCTCCCAGGATTCCCCAGGCAGTATGACAACTAGGGGATTCTGGGAGTTGTAGTGCAAAATACCACTATTTCCAAGGTCTGTTGGTACCGAGGACAGTAGCCAAGTGGATGCTATTAAGTAATTCTATGATCGAGCAAACACACCACTGATAGATGGCTTTGGGAACGTAAAAAAAAATCGCAAAGGTTGTCTGAGAGGCACAAAGCTTGAAAGACTGTTGTGATGGGTGGGGGAAAGTAAGCTATACCTGAGGAAGAAAAAAAGTTGGGAATCTTTCCAAAGGGCATCTTGCACTGGTACAAGGAGTTCTTATGAGCTGTGCCAAGGAATTACTTTAGCAGCAAGAACAGTTGTTCCTTCAAAGAAAGACCCAGTCATATAAATTACCTGCTTCTTCCTGCAGTTTCTGTGGGCCACCTTAAGTTGATCCAAGCTAAAATGGTTGTTTTTAGATACTGCTGCCAGGTCTCTTTCTCCACCCAGTTCAAAAGAGAAAGGTCTCCAGTTACTCCAGATAAATAATAAGAATGGAAGTTTTTGGTGAAATTAATAGAAGCTGGGAGTCATGGCTTCACTGACAGATGAGATTTACAGAAAAGCAGATTGTCCAGAGCCTCAATAGGCACTTTGTGGTTTTTCACAGGAATACTGTTTCTTTTAAAGAGGTAGCTCAGTGCTTCTTTTCTTAGTGGGCTTACTGGAGTCGAAATTGTTCCTGCCTCTTTTTCAATAGAACCATAGTGGAATACTTTGAAAAGTTCTGTATAAGTAAATACCAGGGGCATACTTCTTCCCTTTAACAAATAGAGTACAACCCAGATGGCCCAATGGCACCGGGTGATTTCTGTGACAGTGGAGTGGGAAATCTATTATTGATTTTAGTCTTAAAATCACTATCCATGGTCCAGAACCCTATCTTCAAAATAGGTTTGAAACCTTAGCTCCTTCAGACTAAAACCTGGAACAAGTTCACTGTCCCATTGACATGGGAACGACCAGCCACCCCTAATAGAATCATATAGCTGGAAGAGACCAGAAAGGCCATCCAGTCCAACCCCTGCCATTCAGGGATACACTATCAAAGCATTCCTGACAGATGGCCATCCAGCTTCTCTTTAAAAACCTCCAAAGAAGGAGAGCCTACCACACTCCCAGGCAGCATATTCCACTGTCAAAACTGTTCTTACTGTCAGGAAGTTTCTCCTAATGTTTCCTGAAGTTTGAAGTCATTGCGTGGGTGTCTTAGTCTGTGGAGCAGCAGAAAAGAAGCTTGCTTCATCTTCCATTTGACATCCTTTCAAATGTTTACACATAGCTATCATGTTACCTCTTAATGTTCTCTTCTCCAAGCTAAACATATCCACCTCCCTAAACTGTTTCTCATAGGGCATGGTTACCAGGTCTTTGACCATTTTGGTCACCCTTCTCTGGACACATTCCAGCTTGTCAATATCCTTCCTGAACTGTGGTGGCAAAAACTGGACACAGCATTCCAGGTAGGGTCTGACCAAAGCAGAATGACCTAGACACTAATCTCCTATTGATTCAGCCTAGAATTCCATTGGTTGTTTTAGCTGCTGCATCATGCTGCTGACTCATGTTCAGCCTGTGGTCTTCTAAAATTCCTGGGTCTCTATATGTGTGAAGCTTGTGTGATGCTTGTGCATGTAGCTATATCAGTGCATAGTCACATGTTGGGTTGTAGCCTAATGCTAGGGATACACACCTCAAAAATATCTTTGCAATATCTGAGAATTTAGTGGAAGGACTAACATTTCTCTGCCATTTTAAAGCCAGGGTATTCCAAGGTAATTTCCTTGGAGATCAGGTTGGAGATTCAAAAGCATCTAGATCATCTGAAGACTGGGGAGGTGACTTGGCTATGTATTAGAATTGGGAATAACATGGCTCTCCAAAAGTTGTTGAACTGCATGTCCTAGCAGCTCTTGCTAGTGTGAGAAATGCTGAGTGTTGCAATCCAGCAACATCTGGAGGGCCACATGGTTCCCAACTTTGCTATAGTTTGCCTCCAGTAACAAAAGCAATTAGAAATTTGAAAAACCTGACAAGGACTGTTGATAACCCTTGAAGATTTCTTATTAATAGGTTCACAGTAAGTTGAGGCTGACTTGATAGCAAATAACAGCAAATCAGAAGCTCTGTGTCTCTCAAGTACCAGGTGTTGTTGACCACAAGCCAGAGAGTGCTGTTGGCCCTTGTGTCCACTTTCTCATCCTCCCACTATGGGGGCAGAATGCTGAACAAGATAGGCATGTAGGAACTTTGGAACTTCATTTAAGTGTGCAGGGTATAAATGGAAAAAAACAATAAAAATGAGGATGTCTTGAACACATCTAGTAAGAATCTCTACATTTGTTGGATGTTAATTCTTCCATGGAAGTATTTTCCATGGAAGAATTCTGCAGAGTTTGAAGTGGCCTGTACGCTTTGTCAAACATGGTGGTGTTTTTATGTTTGTCTCTGTGGTTGAAAGTATTGGCATCCTCACTGGATTTTTTTTAACCTCCTACCCTTTTCTATTTTTCTTCCACAGGATGCAGGCATTTCTCCAACCCAGCGGGATGAAGTGATTCAGTGGATGGTGAAACTCAAATGCCAGTTTCACCTTTATCCAGAAACGCTTGCCCTGGCTGTCAATCTCTTGGACAGGTTTTTAGCTGCAGTGAAGGTAAATATTTGATCATTAGGATTCTTGGGAAGGATTTATAGCCTCAGTGTAAAACAGATCTAATGGTTATAACATCTAACTAGAATGATTTTTGTACCTAATCTGTCCCTCCCTCCTCCCCCCAAGTTTTCTAATGTCTATTCAAGACAAAGACTGTCTGAATATTTCTGTTTCCATTTTCAGTAATGGAATTATTTTGTTTTTGAAAATGGATGTCTTCCTGGGAAAACACATTCTCTGCCTCTTTAAAAGCCAGCTACAGTCTTACTGTGTGTCCTCCACTGACCTTGTTTGCATGGTGAAATGATTGGAGGAAAGAGGATAATTGCTTGCCAGAGTAAAGAAAGCATCCAAGTAGAAATGTGCAGTCCTGAGCCTGCTTCCCTGGGAGTAAGAATCACTGAACAGAGTGGAGCTTCGTTAGGGATAAATATGCATAGGATTGTCTTGGCAGTGTATCTCTAGCTTTTGGAAAAGAAACCCATATGCATTGGGAAAAAAATCATTTGAGACTCTAAGCAGCATATTTTAGATTAAAGCTTTTACTGACAGTAACTAAGACTTCAGAGGGGCATTTTAAATTTTGAAATGGAAAAAAAATACAAAAGCTGAGAAACCAAAGAGTTGTACCACAGGAAGAGGTTCTGACTACTGAGAAGGCTAGGGGAGTGTTGGCCAGATGGTTGGATTTAGCTGCAAGGCCTGAGGTTCACCACTCCATCTTAATGACTTGCCATCGCAACATTTCATAGTCCAATAGAAACACTTTAAAGTGAGTGGAGAAGCAAATTAGGCATCGTTAGATATCCCCCGGGAATTTATCCCCTGCCCCAAAGCCATCTGTGGTGGGGCTCCTCACAGCTTCTGATAGTGGTGTTGTTGAAAAACACATTATCTATAGTATGAATAAGAAACTGTTAGGGGATATCCACACTACACAACACAGTTATAGCAGCTTGATAACACTTTCAGCGCAGTGGCTCCTACCTATGAAATTGGGGGATTTGTATCTGGGGAAGGCTATTTGGAATTCTCCCATATTATAATACTTGAGTTGCTCTAGCAGAGAATCCTAAATACATTTCACCAAACTATATATTCCAGGATTGTATAGGATGGAACGACAACATTTAAAGTGGTATCGACTTTCTATCCAGAAACACTCACCAGTTCATATCAGTGGATGGCCCTATTTCTTTTGCTTGTAGCAAAAGGGTGGTTTTCTCTCTTTGCCTCTCACTAACATTACCTTTATAAACCTCTCTGTTGTCTCTGATTGGCATTCTCTTTCTCCCAGTGGCAAGCATGGGAGAAAATTCGAGACCTCTTAATAGAAATGGAAATATCTTGAGCCTAAAATTGGTCCTATTTCATTTTTTGTAAAATCCGTCTCATGAAGTGATCCTGCTGCTTATTATAGCACTGTGCCATCGATCAAGGGCTGTACCATCTGGCAGGAATTAATTTCCAGATAGTTGTTTTGGGCTGAAGATGAGGGTTTGGTTTAGTCAAAATGGTTGTCTCTTAGTTTTCCTCCTTTGTCTCTTCCAATGTTTTACCTATCCCCCTCTCCAAACAAGCTTACTTGTTCAAGGTAGGAAGAGGCTGGGCATTGATATTTTTTGCATAGCTACTGCACTGATTTTCTGGTACTTCCACAGTGTTCTTTGGATGCAGAAGACTCCAGGTTCAATTGCTCTGATGGTCAGTTAAAGGATCTTGAAGCTGCTGCCTGTCAGGTCAAACATCACTAACTCAGATAGCATAAGTTTCAGATATACTTCCTTCTTTGATGGTTTCAGGAGTGTCACTAAGAGAATTCTTATGAAGGGAGAGGGATATCTTGACTTCCAACCTGAAGAGGTCTTTCAGTTGCACATTCCTCCTGCTCTTTCTCTCTCAGGACTTAGTTTTTCCTGCATTTTTCAGATTCCTGTCTGCTGCTTATCACCCTGATGCCGCTTATATGGGGCAAGGTGAAGCTAGGTCATGAGTCTAGAACTGGTCTGACTTTATTTTGGGCCAATTCCTGTGTTCCTTTGTGTTCCTCTATAGCTCTTGCAAATGCATCTGCAATTTTTCTACCACCACGTTCATTTCTTAATCATCTGTGTTATCTTAGATGGCCAGCAAAGAAGGAAGTTGCTTTTGTCCAGATCATGAAAGCTTTGCTGCCTCACCTCAGTTCTCACTTTTGGTTTGCAAACTGGACCTTGTAAACTTGGCCTCTTTAGCTACAGCCTTTAGAACTGGGCTGGGAATTGTGGACTCTACATGGACCGCAAAGGCCTGGTGTGCACCCCACAGGACCCTCCCAGACCCTTCCTTGTAAAATTTTTGGTGAGGGAATGAAGAGAAAAATAAAAAAGACAATCATACCTCTGGGGGCATGAGTCTTTTAAAATGGTGCTGAGGGAAATCACCTTTTTAAAGACTGAAATAACATTTTTAGAAAACCTGGCCTTCCAGCCAGTTAAGATTTAGAGGGAAGAATGGTCAGATGGCAGGCCAGAAGGTAGAAAATACAGTAGGTACAGCAGCCAAATCCTCAGCCTTTACCAACCTTTTAAAGAAGGTTTTAAGTGGTCCCAGGGTGGCTCAAGGGGAGACTCTGAGCTTTTTGTTTTTTTTCTTTCAGGACCCTCACCCCTTCCCTCTGTAGGTTTGAGTGCTAGCTAGAATATGGTGGGATCTACTTCAGTGCTTTTTCTCTGGCAGCAGAGTAAAAAAAAAAAGTCCAGCCAAGTCTCAGTCAGGTTGGCTTTTATGTGGTCAGGAATAGGGTTCTTCTCTCCACTGGTTTTGGTCACTGAACCCTCTTGTTAGGAATAAGGCATTTCCCACCCACCCACCTCTATACTGTGGACTTCTGTGGGCAGTAGTAGCCATGATGGTTGGCGTGGGTTCTAGGGCCAAGCTCTTGTTTGCTGGTTGTGTATAGTAAATTGACCCAAATGTTGCTATGCTGCCGTATTGGATTGTGCTGTTGCACAACCAGCCATGCCATGGGCTGTACAGTCATGCACTCTCCCATTGCGCAAGTCACTCAAACGCTCCAGGCTACACTTTTTGAACCTCCTAGGCAGTACTGCTGTGTTTGTGTAGGTTAATATCCATGTCCAGAGGCTTGTGCAGCTCTGAATAGGATGCCACTCTTGTGCAGTGGTGTTTCCACCAGCAAAAAGGGTGCAAAGCATTATGGCCCAGTTTTGCCCTTCCTAATGGATTATTGATTCTTACCTCTCCCCTGCCCCTTACTTTTTTTGCATGTACAAAGAAATACTGAGATTAGCTTATTGACTGTATGTTGGCCAGCATCTTCTAAGGCTCAACATTGTGTAGTAGTTGCACAAGCAAAGCTATGATACAACTGGCCATTTGCTGACCCTCAGACTTACTGTGAAGTTGGTATATTCTCCCTGCCATGGCCATTTTGTGCCTGGCAGAGTGCTGGGGGAGACCGGAGCAACATATGGCTGTCCCCCATAGCCCAATGGAAAATGATGACATCAACCGTTGGGATCCTCCAGAGGTCTTAGCGGATGATGTCACTGGTGGGTGCCCAGGTACAGAGATATAGATGCTTCTCAGCTCCATTCCAGTTTGACAGTGGCTCTAGAATAAATTGTGAGGGATGGGGCTTGGTCTGTTTGGAGGGAAAAGGGGAATACCAGTGTTAACACAGACCGAAACAAAGACTTATGCCTATGTATGCCACCATCAGGATGCCAATCATTCAAGCGCTTGTTCTCTAGCTATCCATCATGGAGGTTAAGAAAGTTTCTCTCAGAAGCTGGCATTTGGGTTTCATGACCTGTGGTCCTTTCTCTCTTCCACCCTGCAGGCCCGTCCAAAGTACCTGAACTGTATTGCAATCAGCTGCTTCTTCCTTGCTGCCAAGACCATTGAGGAAGATGAGGTCAGTTTTCTCACCAGAGGATGCAAAGTAGTGATGTCATTGATAGTCACACCTCAGAAAGCTGCAGGAATGCTCCTGTGGTCATCACTGCTTTTCAAATTGTCTTTCACCTGGGACAAGAAGGGTGGTGTATCTCTCTCCTTCCCCCACTGTGCTTTTAAAGACCTGATTTATGTTTGGTGGACATGGCAAAAAAGGCAATCTCGGGCCCCAGTTCTTGGTTGAAAAATTCATCAGTGACTTTTTAACTTTTGTATTTTGTAAAATTTTAACTGCTTTGTTGTAAGCCACCTTAAGCCCTGAACTGGGAAAAAGTCAGGATGATGATGGTGATGATATTATGCAGTGTACAGCTGATAGTTTAAGCATATGGTATATGGGCCATTTCTTATTTCTAAGTGTATTTCCTTCCTCTTTTCTTCATTTTTCTTTTTCTCTCCTTTTTGTGTTCCTGTTGTTCTTTCTTTGGTCTTTAATAATTTTGATTAAAATATAAGTAATTATGATATGAATTATTAAGGTTTATTCTTTAATATTTATTAAATCAGTGATAGAAAATAAAATAAAAACAAAACTGAAGCGATGATTAGATTAGTTGTTCTGTGATCAGATTTATGGTGATGACAAGAAAATGTTCTCAGAAGCCAGCTTTCCAACCTTTAAAAAAAAATCCTCAGTATTTACTACCTCGGCTCTCCAGGTCTCCTGAGGTGATGTACCGCAGACGAAAACATTTTTTTAAGTACAATTTTCAAAAAGTCTGTTGGGACTTTTCTTCAAGTTGTTGCTGGCAGCCTCTTTCATCCCTGATTAGCAGGAGGGCTCAGGTATGGAAGAGCATAAAGTGCTAAATAAAATATCTAACAGTACTCCCCTAGTGCAGAATCTTGTTTCTTGTGACATCCTTGAGAGCCAGGGCCAAAGAATACAGCGCTGGGTGAGATTGGTCTGAGTCCACACAGGGCCATGGTGCCTCTTAAGCCCTGGGTGTTTTCAAAGTGCTTCTTAAAGACCGTCTTGTTCTGTTCTGCTTCTTTGCTTCCATGTCACAGAGGATTCCAGTACTGAAGGTGTTGGCCAGAGACAGCTTTTGTGGCTGCTCTCCATCTGAAATTCGCAGAATGGAGAAGATCATTCTGGATAAATTGAACTGGGATCTTCACACAGCCACGCCACTGGATTTCCTCCATATTGTAAATATTTTGGATGACTCTTTCTGGGCGGAAGGAGGGGCTATGGGGGGACTAGTTCTTGTGGCAGGGGCTGCTCCACCCAGGATGTCAAACTTCAAGGCTTGGTGAGAGAGCAGGAAAATGCAACCCATCATGGCAAACAATTCTGTTTATGCTTGAATGTATTGTTATAACCATGCCTAAGTTTGGGAAAATCTTTTTTATTTTTACTGTAGATCCTAGTATCTCTCAGACAGTCTTGTTATTAGCCATGGTGGCTGGGGGATTGTGGGAGTAACAGTCTAAAAGAGTACTTTTCCTCGACTCTGATGTAATTTGAGTCTTGGGGATTGAATGAATTTCAGCTAAATTTCCATCACCTCAGTAGTAGGCATTCTTATGTGTATTCCAGAGTGTTTCTTGCAAGTTCAATAACTGATATTCAGCATAGGATTCAAGTTGCTGAGTCTCTCTGCTTAAGGAGAAAAAGATGGTTTGGGGTGGATGAAGTTCCTAAGCAAATTTAGATAAGCAGGCAAATGGGTGGTCTTTGTTTAGTGGGAACAGCAAAGCTGGAAGAGAGAGGAGGAATATGATTCTGTAGCTCTCTGCCTCTTCTCACATCAAAGTGAATTCTGCAGTATTGTTCAGTTTGTATAAATTTGGATAGATTGTAAAATCCATTTTCTCTAATACAGAGCCCCCCGCCCGGTTTACATTGCAATAGGGGATTACAAACACATTTCTGAAGCTTCCTCAGTCACATAAAATCAGAAGCCAGAAACTCTCCTTTGGTTAGGGCATGCTTTTGCAACAAACTTTAAACAGTTTCAGAGCTGTTTTAACTATTGCAGCTCTTAACTCAGAAATTGTGAGCATTACAGCATCATGTGTGTTGTGGTAGAGGTTAACTACACCTCCCAGAGTGGTGAAGCCAACACGGCTACTGATCATTATTGAGTGAGGGATTCTGTGAACTGTGGTCCAAAGAAAGGAACTTTTCCTCGCTGTGTTTTGACAAAGCAGTGAGGAATCTCTAACAGTGAATTCCCAAAGTAACATTTCCAAGAATTCTCTAGCTAAAGTGGTTTGTATATGTATATGCCTTCAAGTTGCCTGTTGACTTGCGACTACCTTGTGAAGTTCATAGGATTTTCTTAGGCAAAATTTTCTTAGGTAGTTATGGCAGTTCCTTCGTCTGAAATATGGCCTCCAGCACCTGGTATTCATTGGCAGTCCCCCATCCAGGTATTAACCAGAGCTGACCTTGCTTAGCTTTCAAGATCAGATAAGATCTGGTACCTTTAAGGTATTTTAACTAACATAATTTAGCAATGTTCTCAGGGTAGCCATGTCTTAAGCCATCTTTGGAGTTAACACTGCATACGTTGTTGTTCTCCTCATCCCAATCCAGTTCCATGCGGTTGCCTTGTCCACCAGGCCTCAACTGCTGACCACCTTGCCCAAGGTGAACCCATCCCAGCACGTGGCTCTGCTCACCAAGCAGCTGCTGCACTGCCTGGCCTGCTACCAGCTCCTTCAGTTCAAGGGCTCCATGCTGGCATTGGCCATCATCAGCCTGGAGGTGGAGAAGCTTATCCCTGATTGGCTTGCCCTCATCATCGAACTGCTCCAGAAGGCACAGGTAGATCCCTGAAGCTTGTGGTTTGGGTGGAGATTCATTCACTAGAGGTTCCAACTTAGCTAATTAATGAATTAATTCCTGCCTTTTTGGGGTGGGGTTTCAAGGCAGCTTACTACCATTGAACTCAACAGAGGCAAAAGCTGTGTGCCGGGGGGGGGATAAGGGGGCAATCTATTGATCTCTGCTCTTCAAAGAAGACCCCACCATTTTCCCTTGCTTATTAACTCTCTCTCTCCTTTCAAGTTCAGATGTCAAACATTTGACCAAGGTAGGAATTAAGGCAGCTGATGAACCATAGATAGTCCACCAAGGCCACCAATGTGGTCTTGATAGTGTACTCACTCAGTTCTCCACAGAAAGGTTTGGTCCCTAAAATGGAGAAGCCTCTAGAATGTGGGGCATGGTTCTCTCTTGTATGGCTACCTTCCCCCAGCCTTTTTGGGCCCCATATAACCTATGTTTCTCCCCAAACCAGGACTATCTGGCCCTTCAAAACTTCTAGTTTTGAAAAAAAAAATTATGGCTACAGCCCCATGGTTCATGGTTCATGGGGCTGGAAAGCAGATGTGGACGGAGCATCTGCAGTAATCTACCCCTGCTTTAGATGTTTGTGGTTATATTTTCAGCCTTTGAAGTCTTGTACAGTTTAAGATCCAAGTATCTAAAGGGCTATCTACTCCTCCACATGATGGCATTTGAAGATGCTTCTCTAGGTACCCCGCCTTCTCAGGTGAAGGTGACTCCCCAGCTTAGGAAGTAGGGAACAGGATCTTTGTTTCTCTTGCATCGTGCTGTGATTCTTATCTGCCACATTGTTAACGCTGGTGTTCCATTTCATCCTCTTTTTAGTTACCTTACTGTAATTTGTTGCCTTTTAAGCCACCCTGGTTGGGGGAGTGATCTTTAACCGAATGATCAGGAAACTCAGGTTAGGAGGCAAGAGGCAGCTTCCACTGATGGAACTATTTCTGTCAGATGACCAAGGAAGGGGTATTTCCCCTCCCCCACAGCCCCTCCTGCCTTAAAAACCTGGAAACATCTGCAGCCAGGTGTCAGGGAGGGCAAAGTATTGTCAGACAGAAAAGTATTTCTACAATACAAAGTATTTGTAAGTATTGTAAGTATGTATACAATACAAAGTATTGTAAGTATTTGTACAATACAAAGTATTGTAAGATGCTTAGGTCACTATGACTTGAATGAATGAACATGCAATACAGATTCTGCCTGTACAAGAAGCCCCACCTTTTGATGTCCCATTAATCTGATGGCTTGCTCTTTTGACACTTCCAAATTAAGCACAAGTTCTATTAATTCAGTGAGGGTTCCACTCTTTTATCAGTTCTTCTTGCCTGCAGAAGCTTGCTTGGATGTTTGCAAAACAAGCTGAAGGGTGGGAGGGTACTAGGCATCCACTTTTTCAAATAAGTTGCAAAAGAGTATGCTGGTAGTAAATGAACTATAGCATTGGCTGCCCATTTCTGCAGCGGCTGTTCTGCTGGGGCTCATTTCCCCCCCACAGGTTGATCAGGAAGCAACAGCTCTTCAGTGCTCTTCTCCTCTGCTTCTTTTTCCTCTGAAATCCAGATGGACAGCTCCCAACTGATCCACTGTCGGGAAATCGTGGCCCAGCACCTTTCCTCACTGCAGCCATCTCTGCCGCCTAACTCCGTCTACGTCTACAGTCCCCTCAAGCACAACCTGGTGCCCTGTCACGCGGGGGTGTTCCGCTTCCATCCCTCCTCCGTCCCAGGCCCAGACTCCAAGGACAACAGCAAACCAGAAGTGCCAAACAAAGGTGTCGCTGTGCTCTGCCAGGGCCGGGCAGCTCCCAGCAGGTGCAAACAAGCAACAGCCAAGCGCAAAGTGGAAGAGATGGAGGTGGACGACTTCTACGATGGGATCAAGCGGCTCTACAATGAGGAAAATGCTTCAGAGGGGGTGGCCCTTGAAGGCAAGGCCACCTCCGCCTGCAGCACCGATGTCTCGCGGCAAGGGGGAAACGTTTCCCCCTGCCCTCCGTTGCAGCCCATTTCTGTCATGTAGCAGTATTCTGCATGTGACACCTTGGGAGGAAAACTGCTACTTTGTGCATACACAACATCAGGCAACAGCTGGCTTTTGTGGCCAGAGCAGAGTGAAGGCTGTACCTTACAGGGGCTAAGGGAAGGAGCTGATTAATCCTTTGAAAAGAATCCCCCTTTCCTACTTTCCTTGTGCGGCTAATTATAGTTCAACTATGATTTAAGTACTTAAAAGCCAAAAAAAATTACAAAAAACCTTTCAAAAAGACCCAAAAATGAAACAAAAAAAAAGTAGCAAAAATTGTTTTTTCTCCTAGTGTCGTCTGCTGCACTGTTTCAGTCTGCTGTTGTGTTGTAACCCCATCCATTGTGTTGGAGAGTTCACACTGAATGTGGAAAAATCCTTCCCAGATTTCTAGACACCCTTCACTCTGAGTTTGCTCTGTTTTGAGAACTCTACCAATCCTTTCTATTTTTATTTTTTTTAAATAGCTTTCTGGACCTCTAGTGCCTGACTTCTCGTATTTTGGCACTTTGACTTGGCAATGCTCCTTTTATTTCCTTTCCAGGAC
The DNA here is from genome assembly GCA_948472985.1 of Iguana delicatissima. Lineage (NCBI taxonomy): Eukaryota > Metazoa > Chordata > Lepidosauria > Squamata > Iguanidae > Iguana > Iguana delicatissima. Next base: position 108,793 of record CAOKZL010003335.1, on the reverse strand, counting down.
CCCTTCCTTTCCCTTTTCTTGCTTTCTGTTATTTAGCACTTTGGTGTTTTAAATGTGATAACTAAAATTAGATCTGCGTTCAGAATTAGTCAGTTAAAAAGGATGCCTGTGAAATGTGTTATACCAAAAAAAAAACCAAAAAAAAAACCCAGAGCAGGACAAATCATCACCTCATGAAAGCATATGATTTGTTGCAAGCAGGTTTATGGAAAACTGGAAGCAATCTTTGCAACTGCTGTTAGACTGACCAAATAAAAATAAGACTTTAGTGGCTTTTTAAACACATCCACAGACACACAACACTTCAAATGAATACATGCATTAAATGCAAAAATGTTATGAAACCACAACCTAGCTGACATTGATAGAGATGGAGTCTGTGCTGTGGCAGTTTTCTAATCTTGAGTTTTCACTTTGTGCAAATAATCAGCACAGATTTCTTCTCCACTTCCTCCCCCCCTCATTGTACCCCCACTTTGTATGTTCATGTAACTTTTTAACCTGAAGCAAGGGCCGGGGGAAAAAAACCTATTGAACAGATCTTGTGTATCAGTGTTAAAAGCTCTGCTTCTCAGAATAATTGCTCCTTGATTTTAAAGCTCTCTTCAAAGCCCTTTGGAAGGTATTGCATTCAGCAGTGATACTAAGGAAAGCCTTCTGGTAGCAATAAAAAAACAAAACATGTTGTCCTTCAGTTTGTGAGTCTTCCTTTTGTTTCAAAAGTACTGGGAAAAGGGAGGTAGAGCAGAAAGACATTCTCTCTTCAGCATTCACTGTTTACACAGCTTCCCAAGGCCAATAAACCAGAAAACATTCCTGTCTCCAATATATTGTATCCACTTAGCCAAGGTTTTCTGCTCTAAATCCCTCGTCACTTAGTTTAAGACAGATTCATCTGTTCCCAAGTGAAGACGTGGAGCTGTCTAGCCCAGTGACTCTTCCTGGTTTCCTTACCATCTCATAACTACAATCAGCATCATTTATGATTAAGAAACATTGGGATCTTTTAATTGCAGATGCCACAAAGTGAATCTGAGACTGCTCACTCTACTGCTAAGCTATTGGCCCTCATCTTCATTTTGGTGCCCCAGCTGCATAGATGTGGTGGCTCCAAGTTCACACCACACTTCAGTCTTTGAAGAGCTCATTTTATCCTACCTTTCTGTGGAATGAAAGACTTTATTGTGCAATTTGCAGTTTGATTAAAAGTCTTTCCCACCCACTGATGTGGGGAAGAGCAAGACTTTATTCCTATGCCCGATTACCTGAGAGGAAGCCCACCAGACCCAATAGGAGTTAGCAACACAGTCCTGTACATGTCTGCTCAGAAGGAAGCTTTTTGGGTTTTTTTGCAAGATTAGCTTGTCCTGGAAGTGTACGCACAAGACACTAAGAACCTTGGCGAGTAATATGTACATTGATGTCATGATAGGAGCTTTGAGCTCCCTCCTGTGGCCACAGTCACCCTTTTTTATGGAAGACTGCGGAAGCAGTGTACCTTGGGGTGGGTAGCAAGGCATAAAACAGTTCTTAAACGGTAGTGTGCTGTACTGGGTCCTCTTGGGTAGCAGCTCCCATCAGCCCTAGGCAGCTTAGTCAAAACAGATGCTGTGTGTTCAGCAATATCCAGAAAGCTGTTGCCCAGTCCTACTATAGTAGGGAGAAAAACACCTTGAATGGAATCCTGCCTCATGGAGACAGAATGTAACTTTATACTTGCTGAGATGCAATAGCGGTGGACCTATGAACTGCAGCAGTACACGAATGTGAAATGCATTGTTGAATTGCATAATGCATATCTGCATTTGAGTGGCACCACATGCACAATTCTTCTGCAACCTTGAACTGAAGAGACACATCCCACTCCAGCAAAAATGTTGAACTGCTTCTCTCGGGGAGTTTACCCATGCCCAAGTAACTGATACAATGCCAGGTTTAATGTTCAAGTTCATAGACATGCTTACCCCTTTTCCACAGTCATCTTCTTCCTTCCCCTGTGCAGTCAGAGGATTATGAGGCGAGCATCTGGTTTATAATTAGACAAACTCGCAAGCAATCAGCAAAAACAAACAACCCCTTAAAAATAGTAACAGATACACAGTAAACAGAACCTACACTTGCAGTGTCTGAATTCCAGGTGTGGCTGACAACAGAGAGTAGCAGTAGCCTGTGGGTTTGGGGATACGCACTTCCAAAATGTTATCTGCATGCCCAGCACTGCCCTAAAATAGAATTTGGCCTGATCTGCCCATGCTTATACTTTTTTAAAAATGGGAAACGGGTACCCACAGCCTGAAGTACTCAGGAGTGCAGAGGTTAGTTGATGTTTAGCTGTTCCTAAGGCAAGACAATGAAGGTGAGGAGGGAAGGCAGCTGAGCTTGTCTGGTATGGAATGGATGCAAGGAAGACAGAATTTTACTGAGAGCGCACATGGCAATGTCTGGAATGATAGGACTGGATTTCCTGACATCTCTGGTATTTTCCAATGCTGGACATGCCAGTTAACTAATCCAGAAGAAATGCTGCCTTCTCACAGCAACTCCAGTCTTTTAGGAAGTTCTCCTGCACCTTAACAAGCAGAAGCCCAACAAGCTAAACTTGCTGACATACTAGCAAAGGCTGGCATTCTGTATTGCAGTTAAGAATTTGTGACACGAGAGGGATGGATCTGTTAACTGCTCCATATTCAGTTATACTAAATATTCGTAATTGTGGCACTACTGTTACCATAGTAAATGCTCCCCCAACTTACCTTAATCGCTAGCAGCTGCACCAAGTGATGGAGGTCTATTCTGGGGTGAAGCAGGATGACATTTCCAACCTCCTCCTGCCATTGAATGAGGCTGCAATAATCAGAAGCAGGACTGGTGTTGGAATTCCTCATCACACTACAGTTTGCATTCTGACTGCCGACAGAATAAGTTTCCTTTAGTTGGAATAGCTGCTGACTGTTAAGGTAGGTTGCAGGGGCAGTCAGGCCAGGAGACAATATTTAGTTAAGCATTTCTAACTAAAGGTTGTGGGTTTTCTGGGTTTTGAGGCTGTGTTCCGTTAGTATTTTCTCCTGATGTTTCACCTGCATCTGTGGCTGGCGTCTTCAGAGGATATAATACAGTGGGCTTTTTTGGTGCGGTTTGCTAATGTACTTAACTCACTGATGTGCATATCCCCTAACAATACACCCTGCGGGATATCCCACTTAACAACAGGCCATCACGCAGGCCAACTGTAACACATGCCAATTGCTCCCTCCCACCTGGGGACTGCACAAGTATCTATACTCTGTCTCACTTCCATGCCACCAGATCCTCTGCAGGTGCCAGCCACAGATGCAGGCAAAACGTCAGGAGAAAATACTAACAGAACACGGCCTCAAAGCCCGGAAAACCCACAACCTATGGATTCCAGCCATGAAAGCCTTTGACTTTAAATTTTGGAAACATTCTGGCCCTGATCAGCCCACACAGCTGCTGGGCTGAGGACAGAATGGGACAAAAGTGATGGCTTGTGCTCTACCTGCATGCCCATTAGTACTGCCCGTGGTTCTAGCTGATAATTTTTATGCCTAATGTATGCAATAGGTACAAAAAAAAAACAGATCTAGGGAGAAATAATGGCTGCTGTCAGTTTTGTACCCAGGGCTCCTCCACCCTGTATTCTTAGAGAAGAAAACTGTCTTTATGCTTTGGTTCTTGACTGTTCCTCACTTGTATGTTTATCACTTGGTGGTGCAGTCACTGAGAAACTTACAGGGGATCTCCCTCCTAGCAGGACTTGTTTATAAGAATTAAGCTAACGCTTCAAAATGAAGAGTTGTTTTGGAAGAGTAGTATGTGCACTTGCTTTTTCTCAGCACATCTTTTGCTTTACACACTTAACCTTCCCTCTGAGCAACATTGTCATCTAAATACCTTAAAGGCAGCAGATCCCATCTGATCTTGGAAGCTAAGCAGGGTCATCCCTGGTTAGTACTTGGATGGGTGATCAATAAGGAAAACCAGGTGCCTTAAGTTATATTTCAGAGGTGAGAACTGGCAAAATCACCTCTGGGTATTCCTTGCCTAAGAAAACCCTATGGATTTTATGAGGTTGCTGTAAGTCAACAGACAACTTGAGGGCGCGCACATACACACACACGAATAATAGCTTTTCTTACTTGATTCAAAATGGAAGATAGTCCACAACTTAAACACTCGCAATCCTGTTGTTTTGCTTGGAAGGACAAAATACAAGGGGATGACTCTAGGGAAGAGGACAATGCTCAGACATGAAAGTAGATACTGGAAGGAACGTGACACACAGAATCAGAACTATCACTTTGGAACTACACAGTGAAGTCTGAACTCTCTCCATAATGCAACAAGATGCAGAGAACAGGGACTACAGTCCCAGTCCTCAGCATGGGGGTGACTTGGGAGGGTTCTCTGGATTGGAATGGCCTCGTCTATTCCCACAAGAAGGGATGTGTTGTGGTGATAGGTGATTTCTTTCTGAGAAGTACAGGACCAGCGGTGCATGGACCTCGTAAGATGTCTGAGAGGTTTGCCGTCCCCAGGAGAAAAGGGCCTTGATGCAACAGACTGATAGGACTCATCAAGCCCATTGATTGTTACCCCTTCCTTCTGATCCATGTGTAAACAAATGATACTGCAAGATACAGCATTCAATATGAAAGGAAACAGAGATGCTGAACAAGAAACTGAAGGGTTCAGGTTATGTCATTACTGCTCTTTGCTGCTAAAGGATGTGGCCCAAGAAGAGAGAGAATAATACTAAAGTGACCGACTGGTCCCGCAGAGGTGAGGGGCTCAGGAAAGATTTGCCTTCTTAGACCACGGTCTGCATTTCATGATGGACCTCTGAACTCAGTGAATGTCCCTGAACTGTATGTGACATTTTGACATTTTGGGGTGTGTATAAGGCAATGTGTGAACTGACCCTCGGGGGGGCATTACAGTTGGGAACCTCATCCAGGGAAGAAAAATATAAACATCACTATATGGCAAAACAATTATATTGTCCTGAACCCTTCCCCAAATCCACAATAACTATACCCAAAAAGCTGATTAAACTAAAATAGACCCAGTTAATGATAATACATTTTTTTGTTCCATGCTTACCTTGCTAGCAAGATTATGGAATCTTCTGGATTTACTCCATCTAATCCCACAGTTAAATCGCTTGGCATATGTCCCACACAGACTATGATAAACCAATATGTGAAAATAAATCATGCAAAGAATCTCAGGACTCCACACAACTTTTTGTTTAAAGGGAGAAAACTCTTCCAGCAGATTTTTTACTTTTTCCTTATATACAGTTTGATTCTCCTCTTATATATATTTGCAGTATATTAGTCTTATGTTGTAGTTTGAGTGCTGGATTATGACTCTGCAAGATCCAGGTTTAAATCCCCACTTGGCCATGGAAACCCACTGGGTGACCTTGGCAATTAACACTCTCTCAGCCTCAGAGGAAGGCAAAGATAAATCTCCTCTGAACAAATCTTGCCAAGAAAACTCCATGACAGGTTTGCCTTAGGGGTCACCGTAAGTCAGAAATGACTTGAAGGCACACAACAACAGCGGAAAGATGTTTTAAGCAGTCCACTGGAGATGCAGATAAAAAATGAGGACAAGCCTGTACTTGCAAACATAGAAAAAGTGGTTAAAACATAAGGCTCGATTGTAGCACTAGCCTCCTCCTTCTGTGTCTAGCCAACAGCAAATAGGGTTACCTTGCTGTGTTGTGTGTGAAAAAGCTACCTCAAAATGAGATACTTTCCACTGGTAGCCATATCATATGACACCCTGTTAAAAGAGATATTATCCCAAATCCAGGAACTGCTTTAGTTTTTCCTTCCAGTGTACCAAGCATCATTTAAAGTGCTGTGATTCAGAAGTCCGTTTACGCAGATAACAAATGGTGATCTGTCTTCCTTACCTCCTACTGGAACATCTTGGTTAGGTTCCCGTTCTTCTGGCTGGGGAGGAAAGCCTCTCTGCATATTAAAAGTCTCACATGCTTCTTTGGGATTACGGTTGCATTTGACAGCAAGGGCATCTTTACATCAGGGCTAGCTCAATATTTCAGAACCTAAGAAAACGCCCCACACCAGATCGAGGGTATTCTGTGCATCTGTCCATTTTTGCCTACCTAATAGTGGCTTCAAGGATGTCAGACAGAGCTCCTTTCCACCACTTGCTACTTGAGCCTTTTAGACTGGGATGTCAGGAAATGGCAATGGGATTTGTCAAGGGATCTGCAAGGCACTGTCTGCAAGGAACCCATACAAAGTGGTCAAGGTTTCTGGAGTGCCTCACTTGGGCTACATGGCTGCATTTAGTCTTTTGTGCTTATAAGACTAAATGCAGTCATGTAGCCCAAGTGATGCACTTCGTATTTCACTAAAAGAGCACCTGAGACAGTTTCTAAGATTAAATTGTCCCTTCAGAAAAGTAAGTTTGGAGCTTGATTGTGAGTCATCAGGCCGAGAACAATGGAACACAACCCAACACGGCCCAGTCAGTTCCCCTTGCTGAACCTCAAATTTGCTGAACCTCAGCTGCAGTCCTACAGCAAACAACCTGTAAGACCCACTGAACTCAGTGCTATTATGCCATTGCTTCTGAGCAGACATAATATGAGACTGAATTGGTAAAGACTTCACTGAGGCACTTTGTTTCATCGATTTTAATCTTAGGGTCATCACTTAAAGAAATGTCAGTTGAGCAACAATAAAAACCCATATGGTTAACCAATTATATCTGCAAATATTTGCATACGAATGCCTCCTTGTTAAATGGGGGGAACACTTATGAAATGGTATCTTCCCCCAATCTGAGCTCCCCACTACTGTGTTGAACTTCAGCTCCCATCAACCATAGCCCTATATTATACCTGTACAGTGGAAAATTTTGCTCAGACATCCCTCTGCCTGTTAAGATTTAACTTGAAACTATGACTGAGGTCTTGAATTGGGAGATGTAGCTATGGAGACGTAGTTACGTCTCTTACGCTTGTCTCCCAGCCCTGCCCTCAGGACTGTAGAGGCCTGATGCAATGTGTCCAAGTACAGGAAGAGCAGGATGTGTCCCTGACTGCCCCCCCAATCTCCAGCAACATGGGAATGACTGGGGGGGGGCTGCATCGCTGAAAAGTGTTGTGGTGGACTTTTAGTTGCTATGTACGCAATGACTGTAAAAATGAATTGTTGCAGCAGATGGTAAGCTCACAACACTGTAATTACTGGACAGAGTGTCCCCTGTGTGTGTATTTGCAAGCCTGGCCCAGGTTCAACCAAATGGGCCAGCAAAGGAAATTAAAGCCTGCATCTTACAGTGCTGGACCTAAAAGCAAAGTCTGTGTTCTTTCTGTGCTTCGTACAGAATCACTGAATGCACACAGCTGTGGCCTTCGGCATACCTGAACTCAGGATAGTGCCGAGGATTTCATTTAATTGCCTCAGCCTGTAATTTTTTTATCTCATATCCTTTTGAATGTAAGCTGCCTTGAAAGGCCTTTATCCTAACAGATAGCCTGGAAATCTTTAAATCAATGAGTGCACATTAAGCAACAGGCATAAAAGAGCAGATGGCGAAGGCCAAAAGACCACCAGGCCCTAGGAACAAAAACAATTGAGACTAGTAAATAGCCTCTCCCATGCTGGCTGGGGGATTCTGGGAATCATCACCCAAACAAAAACCTTTTCCATGCTCTCACCTGCAGCTGGAGATGGTTCTGAAGACTCTCCCATAGTAACTATACGTCATCCAGTTTGAAAACAAAGGAATTTGATCAAACTTCCTGAAGCCAAGCCCATGCCCTGGAAGAAACTCTGGGAATTGTTTGCTGGCTATTTTTATCCATTTTACATTTTAAGTATATCTAGTAGGACCCCAAAATGTGTGTGCACAAGACAAATACAAACATCATACAAGAGCCAGGAGGAGGTACAGCTCCCTGACGTGTGTATATACAACACAGTGGTAAACATGTTTGGTGCTGCATGATGGGTAGAATTGCTCTCAGTGGGCTGGGGAACCAATGGTAGTTTCAATGCTTTTTGAAAGTGACTGTACCTAAGTTCAAGGTGACAGAAGCCAGCCTAAGAAACCTGATTCAAACCAGGTTATGGACTGAAGCAGGTGGCTTCATCTTCATGTTTCTCTTACGTTTGGACAGGTTTCTTTTCCTCCCCTCAATCTAGGGAGTGTTATGAAGACAAATACTGGGAACCCTTGTGTGAGTTCATATATGGCTTTTAGAGTAACTAGGTTACAGCATTTCTTGGAGAGAATTAGAATCAGTGCTAGATTAGATCTGTGTAGGATTTTAACACGTGAACAACCAACTCTAGGTTTTGCATACACCTCTCTCTCTCTTACACCCACACACATCCACCCACACCCACACCCACACCCTCTCATACATCTTGTCCCGATTCTGACTGGCACATGTCTGCTGTATCAAAAGGAAAGGAAGAAGAAAATTCCCAGTGCAATATCTCAGGTGTCATCCAAGTTCTCTCTGCCTCCTCGTGTCTATTCATCTGAGCAGCATGAGAAGTCAAATTGTTTGCCAGCAGTGAGTGGACTGACACTCAGAAAAAAAGATACAAACAGGTGCACATACAAGCGCACACACTTCGGTGTGTGCAGACTCTCACATACACACGCACACACGCATGCACACACACTGCAGTGAATCACAGTTTTCAAAAGACAGAAAGGCGAAGGTGGTGGAAGAATGAGGTAACTCGTCTCCCAATGGGGTGTGTGTGGCATGACCTGCTGGCTCTTCTAATGTCCATTAGGAGAGAGGAAAGTGGAACTTGGCAAGGTGACTGACAGCTACATAAAGAAGAAGCTACAGAAAAGAGAAAAAAGAAGAAGAAGAAAGGTTCAGAATCCAAAGTGGGGGAAGCAAATGAAAAGAGAAAAGAGAAAACAGCAACTGTCTCCTTTAAAAAGTAAACTTCGATGGAAAAGTGAAGAGGAAAGCAAGGTAGGTATAGTCAGGGCTGCTTGGCATCTGTACTCTTTGCCAGTCAAAACTCTGTATGGAAAGAAACCAAATTTTGGTAAACCCAATCTATATTTTCACATTTTGTTCGACTATTGTATATTTTATATCTACTTAGTATTTTATTTGGTTGGGTAAGTAGTTACTGACACTTCACCCCTACTCTGTCCATGGAAGAGCCTGGAATCACTTTTTGGTCTACAGCTTCCAGAAACCCCAGCCGGCATGGCTGGTGGTTATACTGGGATGCTGGATATTATAGTCCAATAGTAATTTTCCTAAGCTTTAGAGATGCTGCTTTGGGTTTCCAAGCACCTCATTCTGCCCAACACACATTCAATGCTTGAGAAGCTAGAAACCTCTCATTTTCCTTAATCAGATTTTTGAATTCCAGGGTGTCAACATGCATACTGACAGCCTACCTTCACATCTGTATCAGATCCAGATATGCCAAATATAGCCCTGAGCATACAAACCTAGAAACATGCAAACATGAAGCACAAAGAGGGGTGGACCTTGCCAAGATGCTATTCACTGAACAAGAGAGCACACAATGAACATTTCAAATTGCATCAGTTGTGACAAAGATCTGTGGATCATCCCAAATCCAATGAGGAATGAAAACTGGATGGTGTATGTTCAAAGAAGCTGTGGAAAAAACTAAACACTAAGATCCCCAGGATTCATTCCTCCCCACTCCCCACAAACTCACAGAAACATCAAGCGACAAGTGAAAATAAAGAAATGGGTATATATATATTTATATTGAAAAATGAAGTTCACACTCACAAAAACAATGTTTTGGGTTTTCTTTTTTAAAAAAATGTATTTTCTCTTTCCCACTTTGAGTATTCAGACTCTTAGGAAGTGAACATTCAAGAACATATACAAAAAAACCATGTCTACCAAATGCACAAGATCCCCATTGTTGGTGTACTTGGGAAAAAATTAAACAATTGTGACATTGACAAGTGTTAACAAATTCTAATGGACGGATATATAACATATATAATGCTATATGAACACTGTAAGTTGGTTACAAAGATATTCTGGTAAAAAACAAAGGGTATTTTTAAAATAGGAAAGTACTAAACAAGCTACACTTAAAAAGTTTTAAGGCAGTTAGAAAACTTTTTAAAAACCCACAAAACCCCACAAAACCAAAATATCCAAAACAACATATTCTTATGGGCGTTCACAGTTTTATTTTCAATTAATTGTGGGTGGAGGGAGACAAGTTGGAACCCTTCATAAATGTTTTCAAGGCTACACTGTCAGATTCTAGCTAGACAGGTATTAATATAAAATGCAAATGTGTTTTTTCTTCTGCTTTTGATGGAAAAACATCACAAAAAAAAAACAGACTGACTTCAATGAATGGCAAGTCATAAAGATACAACATGATGAATGATCATAACATATGTCAGTTTCTCACATTGCAAAACAAAACACTTAAAAGGTGATCTACCGCCTAATTAAGACACAGATCTTGGCTTCATGATTTCAGCCTAACAACCCTAATCCAGGTTCGGAATCCCACAGTAAACTCCTGTCCACGTGGGTTCCCCTATTTATTTCAATGAAGGGAATAACTTTAATATAATATAGCCTTTCCATTAAAAGTAATCAGGACACAGCCTTTACAGCAGGGAGCTTCATACGCATGCTGGCACTCCTTACAAGATAGAAATAGGTCACAAGATAGAAGGAACCAGGTTTCAAGGGTTGAATTCCATGTACAAAGTTTGGTTTTATGTGTGCATTGGGCTGCTGGTGAAACAGAACTCTCTTTGAAATGAATGCAATGTAAATTTCTACCAGATAACCAATGTAAGTAAGTATCTTAGTCAGACTGATCCTGGAGTGTTAATGGTGGGGCTAAAATCACTTGACGCAGTGCACTTTAGGGGTAAGAGGAAACCAGCACAGGTATATCTCTACGAAACAGTGTACTGCCGCCACAGCACTGACACTTTTTCTAACTGAGTGCTTTATTTGCCCATGAACCTTGTTATTTCTGATTTATCACCAAACTAGTTAAAATCCATGTATGGTATATACATGTATGATATATGGGCCCCACTAATAGGTAGATCTCCAGAAGGCCTAAAATACGTTCTTCATTCAGCCTTTGCGACTGAGACCACGTTCAAAGTCAGTATTCAGTGTACCACTGTATATTTTGTTGAATCTCTGCTTCAGTCCTTTGGCACAAAGTCTTTCCTCCTGAGCTTGTATTAGATTCCAGCTTTGCCCACCCAACTTTCCTTTTTAAAATAACAACACTACCTTCTCTTAGTGGTTTTACCACATTCCAAATGACTGCTGAGGTTGACAGCAGACTGAACTTTTAAAGTGTGACGTAAGCTATTTGGTACAGACTGATTGACAAAAGAAATGCTTGCGATTGTAACAAACTACTTCTGCTATACTTAAAATGTTGTCACTCTTTTTGCATGTGTTTTGAGAATTTCCTAGACGAGTTTGTGTTTTGAGATCAGCGATCCACTTTTTGGCATCTAGGGATTGTGATTATCTTTTGAAGAAGGGGATTTAGGAAGATAGTGGCAAGTCAGCAAAGCTTCAAGTAAACAAGACTATAAACACTTATTTTCCATTCTTAATAAGGGAAACAAGAGGCCTGTTTCAGATTACCAAACTCTATGTGGTGAACATGTGTAATCTCAATATTAAGCAAAGCTGAGCCTAACTTGGTAACTTCACTACTCCCACATTTTTGACACCATCAGATATGTGAGAGAGTCAGCTCTCCCAATGAATGCAGCCATCATTTTATACTGTTGATCTGAAAACACCCATGGGGACGGGTAGAAGCATGAAAAGTAAAGTTTCAGCAAATGGGACGTATTTTGGGGTTATTGTTCCCTTTTAATATTCACAAAAAGCTTTCAAAAGATGCATGGTGCCTGTAGAAAGAGAGGTTCACTATGGTCATCTGGCGTGTCATCACTGCCATCAACCAAAGCACTCCTCCAGGAAGATAAACTAAGGTAGGAATTATCATGAAGCAATAAGCAGCAGTCTTTTCAAGCATTAGACACCTGAGGATTTGCTATTCTCCTGCTGCCAACCCCCCCCTTTTTAATATAATTTTCATTTAAAATAAATCAAAAAGGAAAAACAGTACAGAGCAGGGGGTATAATTTTGTCTTTTTGTGTGAATTGTAAAAATATTTAAGGCCGAGACTCTTAAAACCCCTCTTAGTTCACCCCAAAACAGTTGGATACATGTTTGAATCTTAATTTACTACTCCTTTCTTTATGAAGCATTTCTGTCTAACTATGTTAATAGCAGCCTTCTCAAACTACTTGGATTGTATTGTCTTAACTTATTAAAATGGACCAAAATCATAATTTAAGACTGACGCATCACTGCTTCTCTACTGATTATATTCTCTTTCACTGTTTCTCTATCCATTTCTTTCAAAAACAGGATAGTGGGCTATGAAGATAGTTGGCCTAATTTAGAAAAGATTCAACAAAGCAAATGACTGTCTAGTCTCCAGGTCTTAACGAAGGAATCATACATTAAAACATACATAATGTAGAAAATAAGAAGGAAAGCATGCATATTTAAATTAAGGCTTGTGTCTCTAAGCTTTCATTTGTTATTTTAAAGGAATGAGAAATTTCTGGATGAAATTTAGGGTGTACAGGTCAGATAAACACATGTTGCAGTGGGCTACTATTGTAGGTAAAAGAAGTACAGAGTTGAAACAACCCCGTTGTTTCAAAACAGTCAGGGTTAGAATTGGAGAAGCTCCTTCCACTGAAGGGGCCAAATACAAAATAATTTGCATAGCTCTGCCTTCAAAATATGTGGAAAGTATACCAGGTGCTGTAGGCTGCATTTCATGGGAAGGAACTGGCAAAGCCATCTCTGAGTGTTCCTTGCCTAAGAAAACCATATGAAATTTATGGAGTCACTATAAGTTGACAGAGGACTTGAAGGTACAAGCACACAGGTGCATAGGTGCACGCGCACACAAACACACACTTTTGGATAACAGTCACCAGTGAAAGTTGCTTTGTGTTGAAAATCCAAATATCAAACATCTCTAAGAAAATACTGGCAAATATTAGCAAGTAATGAAGGTCATTTGGAAATCAGATTGACAGCATAATCATTGTCCTTCAGTGAGAGTCATTTCTTCCTATTAGACCTTGGAAAAGTTATTTTTTTGGAATACTAGAATCCCCACGGCCATGCTGGGTGGAAGATGTCAGGAGCTGCAGTCCAAAATGTTTTCAAGATATCACCTGTACCTATATATAGAACTGCAGCCTCGGGCTATAAGCCTAGGTGTGCTTGCTTGCAAGTAATGCCCAATGAACTGGACAGAATTTCTGAGTGTAGGATCAGGCTACACTTGACACATTAATAAATAGGACTGACTTCCAAGTTAAAGCATTTACAATCAGGGGACCAGGCTACCATTCTAAGCACCTTGGAAGAAAATTAATTCAACAGGTTTTATGTGCAAGTAAGCAACCATAAGCCAGAGAGTACCTAATTGTGCATTAAAAGCAATAGAATTTGTTATTTGTAACTCAGTTTTTTGGCTGATTTGTAATGATCTTTAAATTCTGTTAATCCCTTTAGACTGCTCTGGCTGATTACTATTCAGCCAGAGGAATCTAAGAAACCTCTGCACCCCTGCTCATTGCAAGCACCCCTATTTGCAAAACAGCCCTCTCAGTTCATTCAAAAGGCGGACAGAAGGTCTGCTGCAGAAATACTTACATGCAAGGGTGAAAGCACATCCAAAAGCTTTGAAGAGAGACATTATTCCGTGCAGAGCCAAGGATTACTGTGAAGAAAGGCATAGATACAAAAAGGAAAAGCAAGTGCAGTAGTAAGCAAACTAAACATGGTCCTGGGAGTGGTTAACGCAGGGGAAGACCCTGGCTCTGTGGCAATTAATTAGTGCCTTCATCCAACCATGAGGATCCATGCACCTAAGTCATTTTCTGGAAATGTCTGAAGATGTAAACCTGATACACTGGACTCTGCACCCAACTGTGGATGCTCTCTACGTGCACTGACCTTGCAGTGGAACAACACTCATCAGAGCATCCACATTCTGGTGTAACCAGTGATTTTAAAAGAATGATTGGTATTTGACTGAAGTACTGGTTACTGAATTACCTATTTACAGGAGAAGGGCTTGTGGGGAAAGTGAGAAATGTCACGGGGAAGGAAAAGGTTTTCGTTTGTCTGAAATCAGATTTTTATCCCTTAAAGCTTAATGGGTCAGAAATAAAAATAAAATAAAAAGGAAATTAATACACAAGATGGAACACATCCTCCAAAGAGTGCTGAATGAGAGATGCTTATCTAGTGTGGCCCTACTCAACCTGGCACCATTCAGAGACGCTGGGGTGCAATCTGCATCATTGAGTCCCTCACCAGAATTAATGCGGGAACTGGGAGCAACCATGTAAGCACCTTGAGCATCTCTCAGGGTCCTCTTAAACTACACAAGGAGAAACAAAGTTAGCAGGTAGGCACAAAAGCCAATTGAAAATAGGACACAAACAGACATGGCTTTTTGAAGCACACTACACAAGCATTCAAGCTTTGGAAAACTTGAACACAGATTTGCACAACAAGCTGCAGCAGTACATGGCTGGGAAACTGGCTCCTTCTACATAAAGGCCAAGAGCATTTAAGGGTTAGCTGCACAGATTGCTGCTTTTGAATCTGCCTGCTTTGGGATGGCCCCTACTTACTTGTATTATAGCACAGCACAAAACCAGCACTTTATTCTTCTCCTGTATTTGAGTTGTTGGCCACCTTGTTGTCTCCAATAAGAACCATGTTTAGGCAGTGGACGGTCAAAGCCTCTCACAGATCAGCCTTTGTGTTATTTAAGAGCAAGGGCAGGAAAAGGAAATATTTGTCTTAGTGTTTGGCAGGAGCAAGCAACATTGGAATGTGAGAGGTGGGCAGAAATTCAGGTGACGAGTGTTATTTTAAAGAGTGCTTTAAAAAGTTAAGAAACACGAGACTACCTAGCCAGGAACAGAGGGAAAGCTGGCAGTACATCAGCCGCAGAGAAAGCGTTCCAGGAGTCAGAGGGCAAACAGGGGCCGCCATCTCTTGGAATGTATCAGAAAGGAAAAGATTCTGTCCAGCACAGAAAAATACAAACAATTAGTCAGTTTCACAGCACTTTAAAAAAAAATGAAGGGAGAGGTGGCCTGTAATAGGTGAGGTTTCATCTATACACCTGTCTTGGCTGGCAGGTACCACTTAAACATGTTGAAAGGAAAAGTATCTTGTACCACAACCCTACATCTACTCTATAGGCATAAGCACGTTGTAAACTGGATCAACTCTCAGAGCTATACCATTTGTCCTGAAACTTCTGTGAGAAATCCTTTTGTATCTACTCAACTATGGTTTCCCAAATTCCCTATGGGGGTAAGGGTCACGATGGTTAGATCAATCTGAAGAAGATGTGATGATAATAAGGTAAAAATGGAACTGAACATCACCTGAACTGGAAGACATCTTACTTTCCCCCAGCCCTCTGTCTGCCTGCCACGCCAGTATCCTCTTCATTATTTACCTAGCAGATCAGATGTTATTGCAACCCATCAAAAAAATGACTCCAGGGAAAGCCATGATGTTGTCACTTTCCCCAAGAGACTGCACATTCCCAAAACTTCACCTCGCACTACTTCGCTTTTTACTTTGTCCATTTTTAATTCATAGATTTTGAAGATCATTTCCCACATTTCCACAATCTTGACTTTCTCATGAGTGTAACTGTATGGTATGTGTACTTTCATCAACAGTGTAATTTAATTTTTGTTGTGCACACTTTTGAAAGTGTACATTTCAATTTTAAGGGTACATATAACACTGTAAAAAAAAGTGCCTCTGTCAATCAACCAGGTGTCTTGAGCTGTCAGGCTGGGGATGGCTGACTTACAGAAATTGACAATGAAAATTGAATCTATGCACCAAACCCCTGTGCCTACACATATTTCAGAAGGCGTTTTTATTTAAGATCAGGTGACAAGAGCAATAACAGTCATAATAATTTATAAGGTGCAGCCTCTAAGGGAATCAGTTGCATTTATCCATGTCAGAATACATGGGTCACCAATTCCTTCAGCAACTCCTTGACTCCAAAAATTTATTAACATTCCAGGGATGTTTCAAATGTTCTAGCTGGCGCTTCTATGTTTTCTTTATGTGAAAGCACATAGGGCAGCACAACCTCCATCAATCTAGAATGTCAAGCTCTGTTTTGGACATGCACTGCATTCATTAGCTACATCAATATTTGCAGAGATGTTTGGCTAAAAAGAAATTAGTTCTGCTTTGAAAAAGTTAAGATAGGCAGACCAAAGTAGTGTTACTGAAGAAAACACACAAAAAAAGACACGATTCATGTGGAAAGCCATGCAAGGTCAGCAAGAAGCATTCAGTGTGGCTTATATAAAATTATCAACTGTTTCCAGAATAAACTTTACACCAGGAGTGAGCAACATCAGGTCCTCCAGAAGTTGCTGAACTACAACTCCCATCAGCCCCAGCAAGCACTGCCAATGGTGAAGGCTAATGGGAATTTCAGTGACATCATCTGGAGGAATGCACATTCCCACGCATTGCCTAACAGTGAGTGGTATTTGTGGGTTTAGAATACAACTGGACTGCTTTTGTATCAGGCTTAAAATCCTGTACTCAGCTCTATAGCAGTTGTTTGCTTGGTAAGTGTTCTCACAAGATTAGACTGTTATTACAGGACAGGAATAAGAACAGTTCAGTCAAAGTATGTGAAAGGCAGGGTTGCCATGTGAAATAAGGGACAGGGTGCTTTCCCTTTTAATGGCAGAAGGAATTTCAGCAGGTGCTGCTTGTCATGCAAGCAAAACCTATTGAAATTTCTTCTTTTATGCAGCCATTAGAGGGACATGCTGGGAGCCAGCGCAATGTGGTGGTTTGAGTAGTGGTTTGGACTACAACCCTTAAAACCAGGGTTTGATTCCTCAATCAGCCATGGAAACCCACTGGATTACCTTGGGCACATCACACACTCTCAGCCTCAGATAACCCCATGATAAGTTTGTCTTAGGGTTGCCATAAGTCAGAAATGAGTTGAAGACACCCAACAACAACCCCGTCTCTTATTCCACCTGGCAAATCTAGCAAAACCAGAATTCTGTGGGACCCACGGAATTCTGCTGGTCAAATCTGAAAGCCCAGAATAGTGGAGACACGCTTCATGAGAAGCAGAAGGGAGCAAGATGTTCATGGAGAAACCCTAGAGCTCACCGTACTTTCATAGCGGATTCTGTGACACACTTCAGCGATGACTTTGTAAGGTCAGAGCTACTAATGTACATTGCTTAGACCAGACCACATCTTGTGATAAATAGAACCAAAGTGGCCTAGTTTTTAAAAGATCTGGTTCCTAGCAGAAAGTCATTTCTACCTACCTCTGGTAAAGACCATTAAAAAATATTTAGTCTAAATCTCCAAACAGAGACTACCTCATTTACTGTCTGGTGACAGCCAAAGAGAACACTGCAGTGGTACTCCAATGGTCCAGCCTTTTCTTCCATCTGCTACAGGACAGAAATAAGATCCAGCTTGCTACATACTAGTTCACTGCCTCCGGTATTCTTAAAGGGGTAAGCAGAGATTCTAAGTCAGGACCTAGCATCCTGACATGAATTTCTATATGGCTCAATTTTCTCAAAAAAATGCAACACTGATTCTGTGATGCAGATAATTCAAGATTTCTCCAGAGAAATTGTACAGTTCTTCTTGGCTGGATCTTCACATACCTTTGTGGTTTTTCAGAGAGTTTCATTCATTCAAGCGCGAGTTCCTCTCATATTGTGGATAGGAGTTCTTTTCATTATTACGAGTTTTGGCTTTATACAAAAAGCTGTCCACAGTAATCCAGAGCAGTATTAATGGGGTGCACTGTACATAATTAAAATTTCCAAATGTTGGCCAGAAGCCTGTTAGGGACTTGAGTCTTTGTAAGTGGACTTATATATGCAGGAATCAGAACAGCACAGTTGCATAATGTCCACATCCAGCAGAAGGTTGCTGTTATGTTACTACATAGCTGAGCCAGCAAAGTGCCCAATGCACACTGGTGCTCAATGCATATCACATTGGTCCTGATGCACAGTGAGTACTGAGGGACACAGGGTACCCTTGCTGGTGCCCCATCTTTACAACTCACCAAAGCATTTCTTAGCACCTCTGCTATGTAGCTAGTTAGATGTAAAGTTAGGTAATGTAATAGGTCATATAGGCCTCCACTGGTTGTTATCTGTTGCTATAACCATCCCACCATAACTGTGATGGCTGGAATCTTGTATCAACTGTAAGTAATTCTTAACTACTTAATTCTTAATTAATTAAGTATTCTTAACTAAGTAAGCGCTCCTGGTCTGATTCCCCCAAACCTGATGGAAACATCATTTACCAGTGCTTTGATCACTAGCAAAATGGACCTCCTTCTACTCATGCAACTGGTGCCCAATAAGGTAGGTTGGTGAGGGAGTTACAATCATGGTGCACAGTGTCAAAATCATGACTAGGTAGTGATTGTGCATACGAAACCATTACACAGGAGTAAATCTAGGTAACTGTCTCATGTTCATGATCACTACTTACTCATAAGTGTGACATTATTACCATGACCATAACTTCCTGCGCACCCCTCCGCCAAGTATCAGCTGCATAGAGCGAAGGAGACTCTTTCTGCCAGTGATTGGAATGTAGGTGAATGAAGTTTCCATCAGGTTTGTGGGGAGGGGGTTAGTTAGCTGATACAGGATCCCAGCCGATTCGATTCTGCAATCTGTGTGTGCAGTGCAGTGAGACTACTTTAAAAAAAATCTAAATAACACCCCTTCTGTGCTAAAAACAGGACAAAGCCCATCTTGAAGGTATATTAAGGCATGAGCCAGCAACTTTTGAAAGTCCCACTGGTTTCAGCAGGAGTAAAAGCAAGCAAGCATGTGCTTTACAGTGCAATTCTGGGTGCATCTACTCAAAAGTAAGTCTCACTGAGTTAAATGGGGCCAGTAACTGTCTATAGGATTGCAGCTCAAGGAGTTTCATTGTGCCTGGGTGGCAGGCACCCTGACCTCATAGGGCATCACTGTAAGGGTGGAGTGGGAACTTGCTAGCCAAAAAGTGGGAGTGGGGGAGGGAATCCCAATGTGTGAAATTAGAGAATCCCAAATTTCATGTACCTTAAAAGACTCTCTGGATCACTGCCCAATCTGTTAAACAAAATCCTTTTTCCTGTTTCAAAGAATGTTATCATTTCTGTTCTCTTGAGAAACAAAGAAAGGGACATCCCAATAAAGCCCAATGCCAAATGACCCCTGCTTCATCCACCCAACCCATTATTATTGAGTTAATAAAGATCTGTGTTTAAAAGGAAAAAATAAAAAATAAAATGGCTGAGACACATTACTGCAAAAGCAGGTGAATGCAGGAACATCCTTTCACTTGGCAGGCTTTATGTGAAGCTTGAACTGCAAATTAAAAAACAAAAAATGAGAACAGAAATGTTAGAAATAATAGCAACTTAAAATGAATTTTTTAAAAATTAAAGAAGAAACAATGGAAAGAGCTAAGATGATAACAGCTTCTTGCTCCATAGCAGAAGCTGGTCCAAAGGAGTAGAAATGTGGGGGGAAATCCCCTAACCTTTAAAATCCATGATGATCTATATTGTGCTAAGTAGAAAAATTCAGCAATGAAAGATACAAAGGACTAATCAAATGTAAACATTTTCAAATGTAGGCATGTGTCTGATAACACCGGATGATCTAAAAAAAAGACCTGTATGCTTTGACTGACCAATAAATGCATTTCACCTATGGATTCTCTATTCTGGTGACTGAAATATGAACCCGTACCTCTCAGGTGATTGATACATGCATCTGTTTACACCAGACATTGGCAAAATTACAGTTCCAGGACCACACTGGCTGGGAGTCCCTGGGAATTACAGACCAAGAAAAGGCAACGTTTTGAAGGACAGGTTGCTTACCTGTAACTGTGTTTCTTCGAGTGGTCTTCTGTGAAGTCACACAAATGGGTTTACGCGCCTGCGCAAAACAGCATTCGGAACCTTCTCGAAACCTAGGAGTAGGCATTTTGGCAGTTGACCCCTTCCCCATCCTCCTGGGGAATATAAGGCTCCTCCCTGTATAATGGTCAGTTCCTTCGCCACTAGAGCAGCAGCATGGGAACCAAACATCCAGCAGGACATGATGTGGGGAGGCCCGGTGGGGTTGTGTGGCTTCACAGAAGAGCACTCGAAGAAACACAGTTACAGGTAAGCAACCTGACCTTCTTCTTTGTGGTCTCTGTGAATCACACAAATGGGAGACTAGCAAGCTGTCCTGTTGGAGCAGGGAATGTCACGCTTAAAATTCTTTTTATTATCATCACATCACATCACAACTACTACATTTCAATTATTTTTGTCCTTTTTATATATATATATATATATTTTCAACAAACTGTAGTATATTTTCACCATCCAAAAAAATTAAAATTTATTTATGCCAAGGATTCTTTTTGGGCATTTTTTTTCAATTTTGATGTTTGTTTGTTTTTTCATCACAGAAGAAAATAAAACTATTCTCCCAAATGTGGCATCATTTTTCTTTGTTATTTCCCTTTTATAAAGAAAATAAATGTCTTTGGGTTTTTTATCACTGATAAGCTTTGCATATGTCATGTAGTTGCACACCAGGGAAAGAAAACAATTGATGTCACCACAGAGCTTTTAAATGGGCCCTTACCTAATTTAAAAATATTTTTTTTTTTTTTATTTATTTATTTCTTCCTTCCTGTGACAAACTAGTTTTCCCACTGCTTTGGAACATAAAAAAAAAAACAAGCAACCCTTTTGTTTACTAATGGAGGCATTATTTTCTCCATAAAAAACAGTAATGCCCTAGCTTTAAAAACAATAAAATGTTTTCTTCAAATCAGTTACTGAGTTTCCCTTTAATGCAGGTAGTACAATGTCCTGGTTCAATGAAATTATGACTCCACCTTAGGTTGAAGAGTTATTAGCCTTAAAAAAAAACCCCCCCTTTATGCAAACAAAAGTAGGGTCATAAATTTTTAAATACACATAATTCACTGGCCCCCTTTAAACAAAGGTTTTCCATTTTAAAAAATAAAACTCCAAAGAGAACAATTGGAAATACAGTTTGTCAGTGATTTAAAGGATTTATGTGTAAGTTGCAACGGGTTACATTCAAAAACCCATCCCAGTAGTGGTAGTCATTTTGGGGGGTTTAAATGTTTTTTTTGGGAAAAAAATCAGCTGTACGGTCCATAATACTATAAATTTTTCCCTTGTTGCTAAAGGGATTCCAAAAAATGTGAGAAAAAAACACTTTACCTACCAAAAAAAGATAGATCTTTTGCAAAAAAACAATATATGCACAATACTGCAAAATTTGGGAAAGCCCCCCATGTCCTTTAAGTAGGAACAATATTTCCCCCATTTGGGCAAACCTTTTGGACAAAAGAAGGTTTGTAGCAGCCAAAAGCATTTTGGGCTTTTTTTTTTTTTTCCTTTTTTTTTAAAGTTGGGGGAAACCTTTGTACCAGAATGTAGCATTCCATGAGGCCTCGGAGGGGGGGTGCTGTCCTTCACTGACGCCTTGTCGGAGAAGTTAGTTCCACAAACTCAAACTGTAGGATCTCGACTCTCAGCCACGTGTTATGGTTTTCCCACAGAAAAGATAAGTGGGGGTTTTCATGATATCCCTTTCAGAAGCCACAAAGACTTCTTCAGTCTCATTTAGATGGTCCGTTCCCTTTTCACATCTTGGGCAATCATGCAACGTGCATTCCCTGCCACAGTACTCGGTCCCCGGTGGGGGCCAATCAAATTGAAGCAGGAAGATTTGGCCCCTCAATTTTTTTGATTTCTTCAACGGTGCTTATGTGAAGAGTCCTTCAATTTTACTCTTTTTTTCCCCTTTGTCTTCTTTTTCTGTCGGGAAACCCAGTCAGCTTGTTTTTTTTGTTTTCAAATAGACCCCAACACAATACCGTCCTTTTGGAGGAATATGTTACTTTTTTCCAATCTCATTCAGCCTTCATCTGTGGCAAGCCCAAAAGGTGTTTTTTTGAGTGCACCTGCCAAAAAGTTTTCTGTCCCTGGTAGATGAACTCCCGAGGGGAAAATTTTTCGAGAGGCAGAAAGGGTTTTCCCAACATGGTAACGCACGCAATTTAATTTCCCTCCTTATTTATTGATACAGTATATACTATTGTGAACATGTAGAATGCCCCCTTTAAGTGCACATCCCTCACTCGTCCTTCTGGCCCCAAGGTTTGGCACAAAAACACTGTTTTCCATGACAGCAACTTAATGTAACTTTGCCCCCAAGTTCAAAGGGCCCCTTGGAGGGGAATCGCATTATCAAGAATTTTAAGCCCCAACCTGGTACAGGGCGTTGGACTGGAAGGCTTAAATGATTATAACCTTGTAAAAGTGTTTTTAATAAAAAGGATCCAGAAATAAGGATGGTTTACTTCTTGTTGAAAAGGGCCAAATTTTTCTCCGCACAACGCAACATTAGGGGAATTATAGCCTGTAATCCAAAAAGGGCCCAAGGAAAAAAAGAAGATATCCATGGTACCGCGGGTTTTTGGGCACATCAATATCACTGTCTCGTAGGGTAACAAAAAATTTCTCCCATCTATGTGCATACTCTTCCCACATCGAAGGTTTGGGTGCAGCCAAAAAATTTATATTGGGTATATAATTCCCCTTTTCTTCAATAGGGGAAAAGGAAACCCAAACCCAGTCTTGAACCCCTAAATGGAAAAACTCCGTGGCATTGGGCCCCTTACCACTCAGCCATCCTGGCAGTTCCATACCTTCAATCATAGTGACTGAATGTCAGGAAAGGGGGGCAAATTAAACCCAAAAAAAGGGGTTTTTAAAAAAGGGTTAAATCTGTAAAACTTATTTCTTAAACCTTTTAACATTTGCAGAAGTGGGGCAAACCAACTATTTTTTATTTTATGTTACCTTATATTACTATTATTATTTTTTATTTTTATTTTAAATTTTTAATTCCAGATGATGCTATGACGAACTAGTTAACAATATATGGAAGCAGGATGATATTCTTCCGTTGTAAAAAAGCTAGCACCGCTGACAAGCATTTGGTGAATACCCTTAAAATTTGTTTTTTCCAAAAAGGGGGGGAGTTGGAGGTAATAAGCCTGATATCCTTTAAAAAACTAAAAAATTTTTAACATTTGGCATCATCAATATAAGTTTACTATTTAAAACAGTTTCCTCTGTATATAATGGTTGAACCTCTGAGACCAGGGATTTTGGGGGAGGGCTACTTTTCCCCCCCTTTTTTTACCCAGGATGTCAAAAACATTGTAAGCAGGAGCAATATTGGGTATTTACTGTGGTTTCCCTGTCAAAACCATGTTGATTCGGGAAAATTTAAAAAAATAATGATAGGGGTTTTTGAAAAGGTATCATCCTTTGGTTGACAAAAACTCTACGCTTAGGCTGATCCTGATATCTTTTTTTTAAAAAAAACCCGCAGATGGTAAATTTTCTAAAGGGGTGTTGTTGAGGAGTTGCCTTTGTTGCCATGTAGACAACAACTCAACACTCTCCCTGTTCCAATTTATCATCAACAAATACCACTGAACGGCCCCGGTGACTCAAAAAATAAGAAGAACGTTTGGAATCAAGATAGGATAAGTGATACCAGGGGCCCAGGTATCAACATTTTGGCACCAGTCTAGGTACCGACCTAGGTATCAAACCTAGGGGACCAAGCCAGGGACCAAAACCCCGGCACTAACTCCCATTTAATTTAGGGATCCAGTTTAGTATTACGACTCTAGCCTAGTTATCAAGAAATCTAGAGCTGCCGTTCACTAGCTCTTCTAAGTTATAGCTACTCGAAAAACAGGTTTTCCCAAAATAGGGACTTCGATTAACTGTAGGGAGTTGTTCCCCCGTAAGGGTGACTTATATGGATACATAAAAAAAAAGGGAAAAAGGAGGTCAAAAAAACCCCCCCATCAAGATGAAACAGAAAAAAATTCCCTTTGTTTGGGGGGAAAATTAAGTGCCTGATACTGCGTTGGAAAGGGGTTTAAAAAAATTTAAAAGGGGCAACATGTGATGGTGATTCAGAGCGAATTCATGGTCTAGGCACAGAGCCTAAGTTCCAAGTGTAGGGGGTTTCCCGTTTTAGGTATTTACGCCCAATTAGCCTAGGAATCAAGCATTTGGTATCGAGGCTGAATAAAGCCAGGCACCAAGCCGAAGCATCAAAATCCAGATACCAGTCCTAGGGACCCAAAGTAGGGTATATTAAATACCATTACCCAAAAATTGACCGTATGGTAGTGCTGACAATGCACCAACTCAGGCACTCAAGAAAAAGATACCAAGCACAGGCATTAAAGCTTAGGTTCGAAACTTTGATATAAGTTGGACCAAGCGTAGGTATAGGCCCAAAATATTGGCAGTATACATCACTGTCAATATCGAGAGTCAATGGTATTCTTCCCCTGAGATCGACAATACCGTGATGGTAGATGGGTTGATTGGAAACCGCCTTATGAGAATGGCAACACCATCAAAGGTAGAAAACCCCGGATGGGGGCCGATGGCAAACTGTCCATGTAAACTGACATACCCATCGGTATGGGGAAATGATGGCAAATGGTCCTTTGGGGACTTTAGCCTTTTGTGGATTGCTGTCGGTACTGGGAATTGCTTTGGGTGCACTGCGGTTGAAGAAGCAGTGAAAAAGCCTCCTTGGTGCCCTAAAATTTTTTTAGAAATTTCCCCCATTACAGACATGGTGGAGAAGGGCGTGGCCAGAAGGGCGTCATTGAAGGCACTGGTTTTTAAACAAAGCCTGAAGTAGCCGCTCGGGAAGCCCCATGTGCAGGACCCGGTGATGACAGCAAGATCGTGTAATGCAATCCCTTTTGGGAAACAGGTAGGGACACAAAAAACCCTTGATTCCCAAAATCTTGTCTGCATGAAAAACGGGGGATTTCCCCCCCGAGGCCACCCACGGAAAAATTTGAAAGGGGGCTAGAGAAGGAGATATAACTTCCCCGTTATAACAAGAAGGGTTCTCGCCATTCGCGGTGAAGAACAAGTTTGTTTTTCTCCTCCCTTTTATGTTTCCCGCAGTGATTCCTCCTGTGAGGGATCTTCAATTTCTTTTTTTTTTTTTGGCAAGTGGGAGGTTGATGTTTACTTTAGTTCCCCTTCTTTAGGGGACGCTGACCGTGCCTCATCTTGAACCCGGGGTAATGCGAAAGAGGCAAAGAGAGAAGTTAAATGTTACAAATAACCAACAAAATGCCAAGAAAAACGTAAGTATTCAGTCAAATCTTGTTTAAAGAAACCATTAAACCAATCTGAAAGCTAGAGGAAGGTTCCTTTGATGCTGCTACCACGGTGGAAGAAAAGGAACTGACCGTTATACAGGGAGGGACCTTATATTCCCCAGGAGGATGGAGGAGGGGTCAACTGCCAAAATGCCGACTCCTAGGTTTCAAGAAGGTTCCAAATGCTGTTTCGTGCAGACGCGTAAACCCATTTGTGTGATTCACAGAGACCACAAAGAAGAAGCTGTTTTATACAGTGGGTTCTTGGTATCTGCTAGGGCTTGGTTCCAGGACACCCATGGGTACCAAAATTTGTGGATATTCAAGTCCCATTATGTGCAATAGTGTAATAAAATGGCGTCCTTTATAAAATGGCAAAGCAACATTTGCTTTTTGGAATCTTTTTTTTTTTTTTGGGTGGGGATATTTTCAAGCCTTGTTGGTTGAATCCGTTGATACAGAATAAATGGATATGGAGGGCTGACTGAGGCAGCCCCTTCAAAAGGGTATGAAAAAGGTCCCAGGTTCAGTCCCTGACTTTCTCTAGGCTAGGAGAGAACTGTTTCTGAAATGCCGGAGAACCACTACCTGTCACCCTCAATGATAATAAGTAGACAGACCAGTAGTCTAGGCTGTTTCCTATGCTCCTCCTTTGTCCACAGGCAGGAACCTTTCCTATTGGAAAGACACGGGCAGTGCTAGTGACTGAACCTGGGAACTTCTCCATGCAAGCCACATGCCAAAATAAAGAGCCTCTTTATATGTGCACATGGATCTCTGGTGCACCATTCATTCAATTAAAGCCTATGTTGAGAACTATAACTTCTGTCATCCCTTATCATTGACTATACTGACAATGGCAAAGCTTTAAAAAGTTAACTGAATTACTTCTGTAACTACAACCCCTTGGGGCAAGTGGCCATATTGGCTGGGGAATGGTGGAAACTGCAGTGCAAAAGGTAACTTTTCCTAGCTCTGTGCCAGGGTTGATGGGGGATGTAGTCCAACAACTTCTGGAGGGCCACATGTTCTCCACTCATGAGAAAATGGAAACAGATCCCAATGTATACAAAGAAAGACAGCAGTACTGGCTCTTTTAGGATAAATGCTACAGAAGTTAGTGGAAGCTCATGCACATCTGGGAGAGACTAGCATATAATGTTGTAGGCAGGAATCCTAAATCAGCTGATTAGCTATGTATACTTCACTATGAAACTTCTCCTGGCACAACCCCTGCCAAATGTGATGGACACATAATTCAGCTGTACTCCAATCACCAGCAGAAGGGACTGTCTTCTCCCCATGCCACTAATGCCTGGTAAAATAAACTGAGGGGGAGTTACAATCACAGCAAAAGTGTCAAAATTGCAGCTAAGCAATGACTGTGAATTCAGAACAGTCACCTAGATTTATTCATCTGTATCTGTTTAGTATCCACGACTGCTATTTAGTCATGATTTTGACACTACTGTGATAATTGCAGCCCCACCATCTACTTTACTGGGCATCAGCTATATGATTAGGAAGCCCATTCTGCTAGTGACTGGGGCATGTCTGAACGACATTTCCATCCAGCTTGGTGGGGTTAGTGCAGGACAAGTTACTCAGTTAAGTACAGCTAATTTATTTCTCATTTTATTATTTTATATACCACCACCCCAAAAGTAGGACCCAAGGCAGCCTCCAAAAAAAATTAAAAACATTAATAAAACATTTAAAACAATTAAAAACATAAAATTATAAAAACCTACAAACATTTTAAAAACATCTAGATAAATTAGAAGTACACCTGTTTACATATTAAAAGCCTGCTTAAATAAGAATGTTTTTGCCTCCCAGCAAAAGGAGAGCAAGGAGGGGGCCAGCCTAGCTTCCCATGGAAGGGAACTCCAGAGGGGTGGGAGCAGCCACTGGGAAGGCTCTCTCCTATGTCCTCATCAGCTACTACTTAAGTAAGTACTAATACAGGATTCCAGCTGCAATTGCAATTTAGAAGGCATATTATGCAACGTTCTTTATTTCTGCACCAAATATCTGAACATGAGCTAAGGAGCACAGCTTAGAGAACAACACTGGCAATTACGAAAGAATCTCTAATACTTATGATAGAATGATAATACTTGAGAAGGATCTCTAGTAATGATACGATGAAGCTGTTCCCAGACACAACTCCCAAAATGAAGCAAGCTTGTTCAAAATCATAGCTAATGAATTCAGGCTGAAAGAACCCATCTCACATGCAATAGTCAAAAGATGCCACCTTCTGGGACTGTATCAGCAAGATTCTCCTGTCTGAATGCTTCTTATATTTGAAAAAGAGCATATCAGGAAGAAAACTAGCCTAGAAAATCCTCCTGCCCACTCATTAACTCTCCCAGATCTCCAAATTAAAAACAACACTGTGAAATACAATATGACATCCAAGCAAGTGCTGGGAACCCCCCCTTTTTTTCTGACAAGGCCATTTCAAGAGCTGAATGCTAGTGGTGTGCAGGGGGAGATTTAAAAGTGGCCGGAGCTGGCTGTTCCTCTCCTTGCTGTTTTATTTAATGTCAAGCTGGCTTCAATCTATGGCAATTCTGCAAATCAGAGACCACCATGACCATCAACAACCCCGCTCAGGTCTTGCAAACTCAAGGCCACGGTTTCCTTTATTGAACCAATCCCTCTGTAATGTAGTCTTTTTTTTTCTCCTATTGTCTTCCACTTTATCAACCATTCCCAACCTGTCATGTTGTCTTGTATGTCCAAAGTACAATCCTTTTTCTCTCTGCCCAGCAGATTCCCTGGGTAGGGTTGGATTGTTCTTGCCACAGATCTAAAATTAGGCGGAGGTCCACTGGTTGCTTTAAAAGTAACAGAAACTGCTTAGCGTGCCTGAGAACAACCTGCTTGTTTGGTTGTGTCATTAAAAAAAAAAATGTCCTGTAGTGTCTGAGAAGACTGCAAATCATGGAACAAGACTCTGAAAACGGAAGGCAAGAATTTCTCCATGTGGTTCTGGAAGCTTTGGATTGTAAGACTGGCAAGCTGCTTACTGGGCTAAACTGATCAGTAGGAACAGAGAAATATACTCAGACAAAAAGACAAAATTTAGTTGAAGGAACCCTTCAACGAAAACATGTGAACCTCCACGCGAGTCCCAGCTTCACAGAAAAGGATGATGGATGGAAAGAAGGAAAAGTTAAGAATACACTTCCAAGAGAAATACTGGAAACAAGCAAATCTGACTGAAAACGTAAGGGAAAAAGAATCAAGCCAGGTTTACTTGTGAATTTAGCCACTATAGCCTTAAAAATCAAAAAAGCTAAAAGCACAATTCTACTGCTCCATTAATGAGAAATTACTTGTTTATTCACAATGTCTGGACATATTCTGAAGTTCTCAGAATTATTTTAGAATGGTTGATGAATAAATATGATTTTAAAACTTATTTGGTCTCAAGAGTTTGGATTTTGTTCCATTAAGATTTGTAAGTAGACAAGCAGAAAGGACAGAGGATTTTGAGATACTCTGTTTTTCTTCAAAATGCTAAAATAAATTTGGATTTAATTGTTTAAATATCCTATAGTAAAAAAATGAAAGCTTCTTGGCTCAGCTCATGTCTCTGGTCTTATCCCTTAGATCTAGGTCCCTAACCTCATATATAAATAAAAATACAAGAGCCTCAGCAAAAATATCCATTCCTACCTCCAAACTCTTCCAATACTGGCTAACAAAATTCCTTGACAAGGCTCAAAAGCACAGTCTCACTGTTCCTTCCAATGCTATGTTCCCTGATTCCAATTTTCTACCAAAACTGAAAAACAGGAGTCCAAATCCTCCAATGCCTTCTCCTCCTAAATATCAAACTAACTTCTGCAACTTGTATAAAATGCGCACAACACTGAGCAACCCGACAAAGGCATTTTGTAACCCATATACTTAACTAAAACCATAAACCACAAAGTAACCTGTGTCAAACCTTATCACAAGTGTAGGAAATATATGGCCCTCCAGAGGCTACTGGATACAATTCCCACTAGTATAAAATAGCATACTCAATTGTGAGGGTTGACCATAGTCACAATCTGACATCTTGAGTGTCACATGCTTCTAATATCTGATTTCAAGGGTACGGACTATAGTGCTGGTGAGCTCCTTATTATCTTTGTGTCTGCCATTACTTTTACCCTGGTCTTGTAGCTGTAGTCCCAAAGTCAACCTATCCTGGTAGAACAGGCCACTACAGGTTTGTAGCTCATGGAACAGAATCTGCTTTGTACCAAGTCAAACTACTATCCATGAAGTTCAGTATTGTTGATACTGACTCTCTAGGATTTCTGCAGATGCCTGAAACTCTGTCTTTCAGCATGCAATGTATGTGCACTATTACTGAGCTATGGCCCCTCTCCTGGTTAAGAACTTCTGATGGCTCTGACCTCACAGGGTTAGTTAACATATTGATGTTGTTCTATGAAGTATACTGAACCAGACCAATGGTCCATTTAGCTCAGCATCACTTACTCAAAATGGCAGGAATTTATCATGGTCTCAGGCAACGATATGTGGGGCCAGGGAATGGTGGTTGTGTCTCCTAATCCAGTTACTTGCAGTCTTTTTAACAGATGGTTGAACCTGGAAGATTCTGCTGGCAAAGAATGCGTTCTTCCACTGAGCAATGATGCTCCTCCCAAAACTATGAAAAAGGCTACACCTAGAAAAGTGTTATACAAATGCTAGATAACGCAATAGTGTTCTGCCTCTGCATTCCATTTTCTAAAACAGGTTAAAATCTCACCCACCCATTTTAGTATTACAATGTTCTGCATTTAAGAGGGAAGTCATGCTAACAGCATTGTAGAGGTTAGTCTGCCAACAGGCTTACATAACATTGCAGTCATGCCATCACACCTCTGCTACCAGAGGAAATCTCTTACTGAGGGAAACTGGAACATTCCACTGCAGGGCAAAATAAAATAAAATAAACTTTTAGAAGCAGAAATTCAGGCTAGGCTGCAGTGCTTATGCACCTCTTTCACTCACAGAACTCCGAAAATATATTTTTGGGGGGTACAACCCCAGAACATCCCAGTGACCATGTTGGCTGAGATTTAGTCCAACACAGTAACTACTCCAACCTCTGATAAATTTTCTACCTTTTAAAGTTTAAAGCATTTGATAGCAAGTAGATTTTTAAAATACACATCCGGGAGCACCCATCTGCCATGGCATGGTAATTATCAGAGAAAGGGCTTGCACATACACAAAGTGGTTTTTTGCATGCAACAATATCCTTTTGTGGAATTAATTACATAGGTGATTAATACAGAATGTACCTCTTGGGAGCAAGACCTGGGATTCCTCATAATGCAATGGACACTAATTCCTATAAGCAACAGGCGCTATGAAACATCTAATCCAGATTGGGTATAAATATCAGGAGTCTGGCTGTTTGTACTCTCTTGGCTGGCCACAAACAGAACCAGGAAAAATGAGAATACTGGATGACAAACCTCAGAATCTCCTAGGTTGTATGGTGGATTTTGGGCAGTATAGTCCAAAACAGTAATTTTTCAAGGCTTTGGGGCAAGAGAAGACCAGCTCCTGCCCACAGCATTCTAGCTCCAAATTCCCACCCGCTAAATTCTAGAAATTAATAGTGGGAACTCTGAGTTGCAAACACCCACTGCAGGCCTGGCTTCAGATACTGATGTCAGCACTTGGACCTGGCTGCACAAATCAGTGGGTATGCACTCTGTACACGCACAAGAAAAATGTACCTAATCATGCCTTCCCAGCACAGGCACAGGCAATGAAACACACGTGACAACTGGGATTTGACAGCCTAGGTGTGTGTGAATTTGGCCACTTTTATAAAGCAACCACTAATACTGCTTAACTGCAATGACAGAGTTGCAGCCACATGAGGGAACCCTAAACATATAAAAGAGATAACCAACAGGCTAAGATATACATACATATATAAAAAAGGTTTGACAAACCTGCAAAAGCTGAAAAAAAATAACCTTGACAATTGTGACAATCTCATTTTTTTCTCTAAACCCTTCCCACCCATTTTAAGTCACTTCCCCCATCCTTTTCTTAAAAAAAGTATCCTGGAATGCGTCTTCAATGCCTGAAACATTCATACGCCTTACTGATTACTACCTGGCAAAAATACATGCTTCTACTTCTGAAGAGCATCTGTCCCTGAAAAGCCATGATTTGAAAACAACTTGAAAACATCTCTAGGATGTCTTTGAAAAAAAAAACAAAAGTGCAAATTTGAACAGAGATGGAAGGATTGCTAAGTTCATGTTTCAGTCCCTCCCCTGAAGCTGACCATACTGATGCTCTTGAGGAAAGGGATGTATTTTGATACCTGCAGCCCTCCCTCTACCAAAGGTAAAGAAATCTTTTGAGAAGCTGGATCCTCGAGGAGGAGGGGTCATGCAAATAAGATGCATGGGAGAGAATAAAGTAATTTGATTTGACAGCCCAAATTTCATTAGCTCCCACATCTGTAGTCACCTTAACACAGCCAACCTCCCTCATAGGGCATAAGAGGGAGGAGGTGTCCATTAGGATACCAGAACTGAAAGCCAAGTCTTCACTGCCCATTTTAATTCATCTACTGGCACATCACTCATGCATACCCAGCCAGGAAAACAAAAATGCAAATCTAACCTATTGTCAAACAAAGACGATATCTGTCTTGGAAGAAGCTTCCTGACCAACTACTGTTGTTACAATTGTGCCTATGTAGAAAGCAACACGTAGCAATCACTGCTTTAGCTAAGCTAGGATTGTTCCCAGCAATTTTTCAGTGCCAGGGCTCTGGTCTAAAAGATGTGATGTAAAATGTGTCTAAGTGGAAGAAAACTGGTCTCAAAGCTAAGCTCCTCCTCCCCCTCCCATTTTAGACAGAAATCCAAGAGCACTGGTCAAAACCTACCAGAGATTCTATGCCACTGAGATCTCACTGAAATGAAAAGATGAGAGACAGCACCATGACATTCTCACACAATTCCCAAGCCTTAAAGTGGGTTTTGCACAGCTGCACTGCACTCCACAAACCCATAATACCCAAAGCTCATTATAAAGAAGAGAGTTTTTCCCCCTAGAAAACAACACGAAGGCCTAAGATGAAAATAGTAAGAAGTGTGAAACAGCGATTCAATGTTTTTCAAGCTGAAACACCCTTCTCTACTGAAATTTTTAATCACAAACTTGACAAAAGTCTGGAGACAGACTTTCTTGGCTAAGTTAAACAATCACGATTTTCAACTTCAAGAAGAGTTATAGTTTTACTACCAAAAATAAAAAAATAGTGTTTCTTCCATGTAAAAGACAACTTCATCAAAAATAGTTACTCTTTCAATGAATCCTTCATTAACAAAAATAAAGCATACATCTCCATACCCTCCTCTAAAGAAAAGCTATCAATACAGACTTCACTCCACACTGTTTACAAATAATGAAATTAGAGTTATAGCAGACAGGTAACCATGTTTGTCTGTTGAAGAAAAAGCTACAAAGCCTCTGGTGGCAACTTAAAAGTGAACATGTATGAAAGTGAGCTTTCTTGAGCTAGATTCTTCCTCAACAGATGCATTTCTCTGAACTGTTGTCCTAACTTGGCAGGTATATATATTTCATAGACACATGACAGATTTGCTGATAACCTGTATTTCAGATACTGTACTCAGTATGTTCAGAGCTGTACTGTTTACAGCAAGAGGAAAGACCCTCTAGTCTGTGGGCTTCATCTCTCCCACAGAAATTCCCCATCTTGTTGGCAAAGTTTCTTTGGGCCTTATTTCCAAGGAGTGATTGAAGATAAGAACTGATTCAAAACTGAGGAAGCTTCTGCACTAAAATGAGCTGTGGTTTGCAACCCTGGAAGATCTTGTGTAGAACAGGAGCTCTGGGTTTGCAGACTTTAGCTTATGGATGGAACAGAAGCTCAGGTTTACAAACTGGGATTTTGCATGTCTGAAACCTTTCGCACTCCAACAAATTATCAAAATTTCAATTCAGCTCCTTTGTCCCCCGCCATACCCTTAGTGTCATCTACTGCTGGAAAGCAGTTCAGAAGGCCATTCCCAAATTAGAGTTTAGTTGGTGCCAGGGCCACAAAAAAGTTTCCAATCTCTGCTTTACAACCTTTCTGTTCCCTCTATATTAAGAGGAGCTATGTATCTGACAAAGCGGGCTCTAGGTCACTAACAGCTTATGCTCCTTCTCAACTGTTAGTCTTTAATATGCCATATGACTCTGTTTTAGTTACAGCAGGAGCAAGCTTAGGCAGTATTCAGGGCTAAAAAAAGATATACTTTAGTGGATTAATTTCTGTTGATAGTGTGTTACTCATTTTTTAAATTCAATCATCACTGGAAAGGATTTTCACAAATATCTTGTGAGTAATTGGTCTCTGGACCAATGAGGTATAGACAGACATTGCAAGGAAGTGATCCCTTCTCCAACTAGTGCTAGCTGAGACAGACTAGTACCATCAGCGTGGAAACCGACTGCACCAAACTGCAAATGGTAGCTCTATATTCTGCAACAAGAAGTACCTCTTTTAATCAGGTGTTTCCTGTCCAGCAGCTATTATTGCTCAACAAAGTGAAGTTTGGTACAAAATAGATAACTTTCTAGCAGCCACATCCCACATTACATTTTTATGATTTGAGACTGCTCCTTTAAGTCACTGTAAGGTCAACACGGCTTTAGAAAGGTAACATGCAAAGGATAAATGCACATACCAAGACATTTACTTATTACAAATATTTATAAATCATTCTTCTGTCTGCTAGAGCCCTCAAAGCCATGTTTTTAAAAAATTCAATAAAAATAAAGCAGTACTTGCCCTGAAGTAGACAAATGGATTTATCCTTTGCACCCTACCTTTTTTGGGACTGTTGATAAGTGACTTCAGTGAGCACTCCAATACCTCCTAAAGGAACTGGGGAAGCGGCCAAAGAATCAATCAATTGGTCAATTTTTTAAGATGGCAAGCACGCCTCTTTTCACATCTGCCACCACCCTAGTCACTACCAAGCTTATCTCCTACAATACAGTATGCATATGTAAAATCAAAAGGAAACAGACTGAAGTCTTAGCAGACATTACGTTTAGCATAGAAAGATCTGGGGAACAGCCAAGTTAGAAGAGAAACAATTCAGTAGTCATGCTGTGGACTACTAGACACTTGTTCAGAGAAAAGGGCCCTGAAAGCTTTGATTTTCTCCTTCTCCAGAGCCAACATCCCAGCCCTGCTCCTAAAGCTTTCCAAAAACCCACAACGACATCCAGAAAAATGTCACCCTTGGATATTCTATTCTCAAAACCACTGAGAGGTCCAAGTGTAGCATGGGAGACCCAGACATGTATGGTACACCCACTGCTGGCAATGGCAGGCAGCTAGGTGTACTTTCCAAGCTTTCTCTCCTCTTTCACATTCAGCAGGGGCAAATGCCTCAATGCAAATGCACGTGTTGGTCATATTGCACTGATGCCAGAAAGTTGGAATTTTTTTTCCCAATAGTCTCACAATGCTACAGAAGGCCATCCAAGACAATTACTATTTGGCTGCCTTAAAATATGGTATTGGCATTAGGTAGATAAATTCAAAACATAGCTGGAGGAATTAGAAACTGTAACATCCACTCTTCCAGATAGTTACATTTGGCACTAAGACAGACCATGTTGAAATTACATCTGACTGGTATGAACGTTGTATTAGCTGGGATGTCAAATACAGTTAAGGGATTCAGCCAGGAGAGACTTGTGTTGTCTCCCTTGCTTGTCTCTCTCCAGAAAAATTTGCTTCTGTCCCCTCAGTTGCAAGTAAGGCAAATCTGGAGGTTTTCCTAACTTGGCTATGAGAACCCTGCAGCACAACTGACCCCTTAACAGCAGTTAACATGATCCCACATCTGTACTACCCATCATTGCTTGGGTTTTATGGTGGTGGGGGGACACAAAGACTTTCAAAGCACCTCTGCAAATGACAGTGAGAACTTGACTGCACTTAAGGTTTTGCTTCACAATAGAAATCCATGGCTACTACAAAGTCAGTTCAGGCAGATCTTGGATGTTACACTTTTGGTTTCTGCCTTCCAATTGCCCTTTTGCTTCTTCGAACAATCTTGTCAGCTTTGCAAAGAAAAGGTACCCTATGTATAAAAAAATAAAACTGAAACCATATTCCCATCCCCCCATACTTCTAGTCTCCTAGAAAAACATATTTTAACTTCAGGCTGGATTTTAAAAATGGCAGGGGGAGGGAGCCCAGTTTCCAGTCTGACAATGAAAAGAAGCAAATACAGACATGCAACAGAAGACAGCACACTGGAACAGAAGCCCACAGAGCTCAACCTGGTCAACAGCTTACTTTTTCTTGTCCTTGTCTTTCTTGGTTTGTTGAGAGCCAGCCTGTTGGCCCTGTGACTGTAATAGCTGAGCTGCTGCTTTCTTCTTCTGGAAGTTGCTCAGCTCCTCCTCAAGTTCTTTTTTCTTGTCCTCTACTTTCTTCTTCTCTTCTTGGTGAGTCCTCTTTAGGTGGTCAAACTTCTCATGAAGCTGCCCAGGCAGAAATATGTCAAAGTTCATCAAGGAAAAGAAAAATCACTAGACAAGAAAATTCTAATGTAAAATTGGAACAACAGAAGGAAGGGGCACTCAGAGCTGGATTAGGAATCTAGTGGCCTATGGAGAAAAGTTCTAGACCAGACAGCAACTAGGATCTCTGCTAGGATCCCAGCAACTAGGATCTCTTATGGGTGTGTAATTAACATCAACCCCTTTGACTGGCAAACTGTGAGTATGGATTGACCTGGAATAAATATTAAGAGCCTACTGTGATGGGAGGCAGACCTGCCTTTCCTTCACACAGACTGGAATGGCAGCTTCCGTCTCAGTCTGCTAAAGTGCCCTGCCTCCTTATACAGCCCTGCTTTCCCCCTTAGAACCATCAATTTAGTGTATGAAGGGTAAAGCCTCTTAGCTGTTATTCAGAACAATTTACTGATCTGTGATAGTGTGTTTCTGGTTGATCAGAACCAATGGGAAGTACTCTGCTGAGTTAAAAATGTATAAAAATATAGTGTAATCTTTACTGAAAGAAAGGTATTGGGTGTCATAAGCATATCCAAGCAATACAGAATGCAAAAGCTCTTTATCCAGTTTCTTATAGCTTAACCCAGTATACAGGTACAGAACTTTCATACACACACAAGCCTTTGGCTTCCCTTTTGCTCAAAGGCTTAAGTCCCAAATCTAGGCAACACCTTCTGACTCAACTCAAAAATGTTTTGGTTCGCCTCCCCCGACTTCTGAGAGTACAACAACTCTTATTCAGACAACCCCCACTGCTGACTGAAGGGCTCTACCCTAGAGTTTTCTCTCTCTGGAAATATCACTGAAGAAATCTCCAAAATCCAAGTCACTGTGCCTTATATATAGACCTTCTCTCAAACCTCAGCCCCTCCTTCTAACTAATGGACTGGGTTTCTCTCATACAGAGCCACTTTGGTTACCTGGCAACCTGTTGCTGGGGCTGCCCTGCCACTCAGGTTAGCCACACCCCCAGACTCTGTCACACCCACTCACACCACAGAATTATAGTATTATCAGTCCACTCTTCTGTGGAATCCTGGGACTGGCAGTTTTGGGAGTCATTCAGAATTCTCAGTAGGAGTACTCTAGTGCCTCACCAAAATACAAACCCCAGGATTTCACAGGATGGAACCACACCAATAAGAAAGTAGAATAACAGCACTTTAATTCTCTAGTGTGAATGGGCCCTAGCAATCAGGCCTTCCCTGAGCACAATCTCCTATCTTATGAACTCTGAACTTGAACTCCAGCTATGTCTTGCTCCATCTCCGATTTTAGATTCGATTTTGGCTTGGTATGACCCTGATTTTGGAGCTGGCAGTGTCTCTTTAAAATGGCTCAAAGAATGTAGGCAACCAAAATCAAGTTAAAATCTGGTCTGTGTTCCCAAATTACTCAAGCGACGCTCCCTTATGGATCCATGACAATCCCAAGCCAAACCCTTCCACTGCAACCTTATTTTGTTTCTTGGGATCCACTCACCTCTTTTTCTGCTTCTTTGAGCTCAGCTTCCTTCTCCTTTACCCGCATGACAAACATTTGCCTCATTTCTTCCTCCTTTTTCTGGAGCTCACTCAGGAATTCATTCCTTTTGGCTTCATAGGTCTCTTGAAGACTTGTTATCAAAGGAATCCCCCAAAAGGCGGTGGCAATGGATGGAGGAAAGGAAAGTCAAACTTCAAGTTAATATGAGAAGTGAATAATTCTTCTAACAATTCCTGTTAAATGAACTATGACTGCACTCAGAAGTAACACAAAACATTGTTTCCTCAGACGTGACTGCAAAGTGACTGGAACTCTCTGTTTCCATTTTCAAATAATCATGGTTGGTTGCTTCCTCCAAACTAGGGTAAATTGTGTTAAATTAAATTATGGTTTGATCAAAACAGTCAACTTCAAACTGTGGTTTATGATCCTGGCTTATGTTTCAGATTAAAGCATAGTTTTTAAAAAATGCTTCTAAAGGCATTTGAGATGAATCAGCAGACTCTCCATTTTTTTTTTAAATGGAGGTAAATACTTTTAAACTCATGCTTCTGGCTCTGCTAGAGAAGGAGAGTGTAAGAGAAAGCAGGTCCATGCACATAAAGCTAAATGATGGTTTAGTGTTACAGTTTGACTTTAAGATTATCACTTCTGAATGTCTTGAGCAACTCTCTGTACTTGAAATTCATTCAAATTTTTGAAACCTATTAATTAAAATGTTTTGATTCTTTAAATTTCACTCTTCCAGATTGAGATAGTTCACAGTAGCTGTTTAACATTTTGTTCCCCATTGCCAACTGTGCAATCTTTATTTTGTCATATGTATATGCAATGCCAATTACCACTTCCAATTCAAGGGACTCTGAAGAACTATGATCCCTGGCTAAGTGGTTAAGCCAGATGGTTAAGCAATTAAGCCAAGTCATTGAAGTCAACAGCTTCAAACTTTGATCTGTTTACATAAGCAACTGGAAGAAAAAGAATCCCTGCGTAGCAAGAGATTCTTTCCTCTCTGACTATGCCTTAGATTAAACAACCATATCAACTAGAGCACTGCCTGAATATCTTAAGGAATGTCATATAAAAGATGAAGCAAGCTTGTTTTCTGCTGCTCCAGAGACTAGAACACAAATCAATGGGTTTAAATTACACAAAAAAAGATACCACCTAACATTGGGAAAAGCCTCTTGGACTCCCACCAATAGGTTTTTAAACAGAGGCTAGCTGGCCATCTCTCAGGATTGTTTAGTTGTGTATTCCTGCATGGCAGGAGGTTGAACTGGATAGCTCCTGTGGAGGTTGAACTGGATTGCTCCAACTCTATGTTCTATGATTGGCCATGCCCCCAGGTCAGAGGGTCAACGGCAGCAGTTAACCTGCATATACATATTATAGACAAGT
Organism: Iguana delicatissima; assembly: GCA_948472985.1. Taxonomy (NCBI): domain Eukaryota; kingdom Metazoa; phylum Chordata; class Lepidosauria; order Squamata; family Iguanidae; genus Iguana; species Iguana delicatissima. Next base: position 69,836 of record CAOKZL010003335.1, on the reverse strand, counting down.
GACTTAACCTGAGATCTCTCAAACATGCTTCATTATTTAAACTTCAATAGATGCTTCCTAAACTCTGGCTAAGATCCTTCTGGCTGGCATAACTATACCAGTGTAGGAGGATGCAGAGGCAAAGTGGCAGAGATGCAATAGCTGTGAATGCTTAAAAATGGGAAAAGCTGCCTTTATCAGGTGGCAATCCTGCCCTGCTGGCTATCAAGCTGCTTGCTAACCCACAGGACAATGTCCTAATGGAGAAAGCTTTTGCTTCTGCCTCATCTTCCCTGCTACCGCACACATAAAAAAGTGACTCACATGAGCTGGTGTAAATCACCAGTAGGATTACAGTCTCTTGCTTGCACTCCAGTATGCATATTTTTATCTACGTCTGGGGATGTAACAGCCCAATTCATAAGAACCACAATGATACAGTACTCAGTGTCAGACCCAGTCTGAAACATTTGGATTCAAAATGCCTGCTCAGCCATATAGCCCACTGGGTGCCCTTGGGACAGTTACTCTCTTCTAATACAATGTAACTTGCAGGATTATTGTAAGGATAAAGTGTTGACATGACCACAGGAATCTGCCTGAAACTAACCAACTAACTAACTTATTTATTTATTACTATAGCTCTGAGAATCCTCCAGCCAACATGGCCAGTGGACATGTTGGCTGGGGGATTCTGGGAATTGTAATCCAAAAAAGCATATCTGGGTCTAGAGAAGAAAAGACTGACAGCTGTACATGATAGCTATGTTAAAATATCTGAGCTGATGTCATGGAGCAGACTCATTTTTTGCTGCTCCAGAAACTGGAACACAAACAAATGGACTCAAATTACAAGAAAAGAGATTCCACTTAAACTTTAGGAAGAACTTCTTTGCTATAAGAGGTGTTTAGCAGTGGAATGGACTTCTTTTCAGACTGTCAGACTCTCCTTCTTCAGATGTCTTTAAACAAAGGTTGGAGAGGCATTTTTCAGGAATGCTGCAGTTGTATATTCCTGCATGACAGGGAGTTGAATTAGATGACCCTTGTGATCCCTTTCAACTGTAAGATTCTGAGTCCATCTTTCCCCAAACTCTGAGGCTGTTTATGACTGAGTGGCTAGAGCAACTCTGCAGGACCTCAAGGAGATGATCCTTCCCATCTCCTGCTATCCAGTAAGGACTGGGACCTCCTACACAGGAAGAATCTGCTGTACTACTATATATACACCTGTGTGGTCCTTGCAGGAAGGATGGGCAAAATATAATACAAAAAATAAACAGGTATCCACCATAACAGTATTTTTTCCAAGGACTGCTGCCACATAGAAGCACTAGTAAGATCTGTTCAACACTGTTTGCTACAGGACTCTTTAGAAAATAGGTGGGAAGCAAACAAAGCCCCAAATCAAAGTTCTTCTGCGGGGGAAAAAAACTCCTCTTAACTCCTCTCTTCCTCAATCTAGTAAGAAAATAAAGTCCCTCTGTGCAGCATGCTGATGCTGCCTCAGTTTTTGCTTTAGAATGGTACTTAAAATGTTACCAGCAGCTGTTAATTTCTCACAGTTGTACGCCAGATTTGCCAAGGAGTTTGCTTAAGTTTTCATGACACCAAAGAAGCATTGAGTGCCTGTTGTTGCTCCTTATTTGCCATGTCCTTTGTAAAGGAAATGATTTGCCAACCTCTCTTATCTAACTTAGCTTCACAGTTTACAGAATGCTTACTGTACCCTGTCAGAAAGTGACATAAGCCTGCTGAGGAGTCCAGGCTGGTTTGAAAAGATTAAGAGCCTGAAAGTTTATTTCCGGGGAGCATGGGGTGGAGGTGTGAGGAGAATTATCTGTTTGCTGACTTGCACAATAGAACAAGAAGAAAGAAACCTATGGTTTTTTTGAACCTCCTCTCTTCCTCCATTTCGGCTTTGGAAACTGCCCTCCGTTCTAGCAAAAATCTCTTAACTTAGGCTCTGCCCTATGAGTCTGTACTCCCTTCACCATTTTTTCATTACACTCACTGAGTAGAGCCTATTCTGAATCTCTCTGTATGTCAGGAGTGGCGAACTGGAGTCCATGGGGTGCATATGCCCCCAGTGCCTATTTTTTGGTCCCCTGAGGTCCTTTTTCCCTCAAAAAAAATGCCCCAAATACTGTCTAGGGGCCATTTTTGCCACACATAAAAGCCCCTTCTGGGCCAATTTAAACCCACAAGAGACTTTTTTGAAATATGAAGTGAACAGAAAGTGACTTCCGCTCACTTCCTATTGTTAAAAAAAGGCTTTTCCGGGGCTGAAAATGGCCGAGGGGCCTAAAAATGGCAAAAAATACCCCCACAGCCCCTAGAGGGTATTTGAGGCAATTGGGAGCAAAATAATTTTTTGTGGGGAGGTACAGTGAAGGTACATCCCTCCATGGTCTCCTAGGAGTGACCCCCTATCCTTTCACAGTTGGCCACACCACCATATGGCAACTGCTTAACAACAGTTAGTATAGTAAAGCAGTTACAGTGTTAGAATTACACCAAGGAGACCTGGATTCAAACCCCACCTTCTCTATGAGGTTTTGGACAAACCGCTATCTGAAACCCTAAGTTAGCTTACAGGGTTGGTTGGTTGTATTGTCCAATGCAATCTCCATACTATTTTAAATGTTTTTATCTGTTGTACATCATCTCTGGTGGGAGACAATAGATGAATACTTTAAATGAATAACAAATAAATTTTCTTTTGTAGCCAAGTCCACCAAGGAGACTGATATAAAGAAACATTAGAAATATATAATATATAAAAATATATAGTACAGTTTAAAAATCCAAGTTGATAGTACCAGGAGGTTATCTGCACATCTGCCTTCTTGAGTTGCTTTGGAAAGAGAACAGGCTGCAATTTTAATAACTGATATAGATAAGCTGCTCACATATAGCAGCTCAGCAAAAGAGCTGGCCAATTTTGTTCCACAGTTTTGCAAACTTTTTGTGTTGAGCATTTGGACCGCCTTAGAGAAAGAAGTTCAACTACACCTCAGAGAAGGCCATGGAAGAATTTAAAGTAAAACCTACACAGTAGCCGTACTCAGAAAAACTGGATTTAAGACTTCCAGGACAATGGCAGCAATGACAGCCTTAGGCCAATGTGGAGGGTTATCTTAGCATAGTACATCCAAACAGCAACTATCAGTACAGTGTCCCTTGCTAAATAACAATGGTTGAAATTCTACATTATCTACTTAGCTATGAACTTGAAATTAATGGAAATTAATCTTGCCATAACCTTCCCAAACCTAATTTTCCCAGTAGCCACTATATTGGGAAAAGAAGGTATGTTCAACTGGTGATCAGGGTGCAGGAAGATGACATTTTCACCCTCTCCAACCAGCAGGACCCTCTGTCCCAAGTGTTTTGTCACAGCCTCACTGGCTGGTGGGAAGAGGGTAGAAGTGTCATGTTCCTTCATCTCATTCACCAAATAAACAGACCTCCTTCGCCTAGTCCAGTGGCTGCCTAAAAAAGTAGGTTTGGGAAGGCATTCACAATCATGACAATAGTGCTGTGATTATGACTACATAGTATATGTGAATATTAATCAGGCACAACTTGAAGTCACGCATCCAAAACTGCAATACTGAATTCTAACCAATATCACTCAACGGCACATATGTCAGCAACTGGTAGGAGGAAAACTGAAGGTACCACTTCTCTGTCTCCCATTCCAATAGTGCAGTGTCATTTTTGTGAGGCACACAGAAAAACAAAGGTAACATCTCCAGGGAAAATCTAATGAGATTTTGCATTTCTACATCTTATCCTTACCCACATGTTAATATGAGAGAAAGCAAATGTAAAGCCTTTCTGTTTGGCTACTATTAGAAATGAGAAAAGATTTCTGAATGAAATGGATTTTATTTTAATCTATCATCTCAAAGTTCCCGTTACTTCAAGGCAATCCTTCTTGGTCCATGGCACAGGTCTCATAATATCCACAATGTTGGTCATCAAGATGGGAAGAAAGCCTGATTTCCAGAACAGAAACGAACACATCATGCATGTGTGCTTATTTCTAGCAACAGTCCATTTGCGTCATGAAGAAACAGCATGGATGCCCCTTTCCCCAATTAAAGAATGTAACAATCCTGATTATGGGAGATGTTTTTAAAAAACATGATGTTCATAAGCAACAGATATACATGGGTTGATTCAGCCACAGTTATATGGGAACTGGGGCTCAGCTCCAGAGCAGGCTTGGCAGACTGTGAAGATAACCTGCTTCAGCCACATGGATGGGGGAAAAAAAACAGGAGAAAGTAGGTGGAAAACAAGAACCCAATAGCATCTGTCACTTTTTAGTTCACGAAACTGGCAAAGCAACCCAAGTGTTGTTGCAGTAGATCCATCTAGTAGATTTCTGGATTCAGAAAAGCAGATCCAGAAAGACCTAAGGAGATGGGACTTAACCATTTTATATTAATACTTGACTCCACCATTTATGTAATTCCACAGATCCTTTGTTTTTAAAAAATGTATTTTGAGGAAAGGACCCTCTGACAGTGATGAGGTGGATAAATCAAGGTCATTTTATACTGTTAAGGAAGACTTATAAATAGCTTCTCACATTCCAGCCTGCTGGAGAATAAGAATCACCCATAGCCCAGCCAGCCAGTAAATTAAGGATTGCTTGTCTCCCTTCCAGGCCACCAGTGTGTCACCAATGGACTATCTAAGGAATGTATATTCTGGCAGGCTAGCAAAAAAGCAAATCACATTGTGACCTAGTAACTTCTGTACAATTTTTTTCCCAGTGCTGTCACAGAGACACACATATACGACTAATAAAATATTCAGGGCTGTATGCGTTCCTTGCATCTCTGGAATCACCAAGCAAGCACAGAATTCGACCTTTGGTGCCGAGCTCATCATCTTGCATATCTTAGCTGCCTTTCCCTTAAAACTGAGTAGATAAATTTGAAAATATACAGACAGTATTTATTGAGGTCTCAGTCACTGCAAGAGGCTAGGCTACGGTTCTTACTCTTGCAAAGATACTATCTCTGTCTAATAACAACTGTACAAATGTTGCTGTAGTTATTTTACTTATGCGTGCAAAAAACCCACTCTACAACATAATGTACTACGTCCAAACCCTATGGAACTCATTAGTGCAAGGGCTGATTATTGTGGATTGATGTTCAAAGCACAAGACAGCAGATGGGCAGTTCTGTCTGCCCATTTATTACGAAGGGAAGAGCCTGGAACCTGGACTGTTATAACTAGCTGCCCAAAGGCCAGAAAAAAGGAGCATCTCAGGGAGAAAGAAATATAGAAAGACACAGAGACAAACAGGCACTGATTTAACAACAGAAGGCCACATTTCTCAGAATGCAAAATTCCATCCCAGACAGCAAGTTCTATTGTTGCCTTACACAATCTGGGATTGCACAAAAATTCAACCAGCCTTGGCAGCAATAAGGACCTAATGAATATTAATCAGTACCCTTCTTTGGCTTCAAAAAGAGCATTCCAGGATCAGGGCTTCACTCTGTTTCACTGAGCATGCATAGCAATGTGTGCAGTCTCAATATTTATACAACACTTCCAACTGTGCAGCAAGCTTATGTCCTTTATCTAAACGTAATCCTCACAATCACCCCGAAAGCAGATCAGTAAGATTACCCCAAACTGCATGTGAGAATAGCACGCTGTAGCCTCTTAACATTTCACAGATGAAAACTGAGGCACAGGTGACCAAACAATATCATAGTGTTATCAACATGGCAAAAGTTATTAATAAGGAAAAACACACAAGCCAGGATATGCTGCAACAGTTTCCTTTTGCCTGGAAAAGCTATGATTCTGCTTCTTCTTCTCCTCTCCTCACTGCTAAGTTAACTAAATGCAAACTAATTTTGCACTTTGTACTTAGTTTGCAGCAACTGAAGTAAGCAGAAGGCAAAGCGGGAAAGTGGGAAAAGGACAGAGAAACTGAGACTTTTTAAAAGCAGCTGAAAAAGTGAGACAGCAGAGGATTAACGAGGGCTGCCTCTACCAAACTGGAGCAGTTGGCATATACAGTATGTGTTATTTTATTTTATATCCTGTTTAATCCCAGTTCAGGATCCAAGATTGTCTACAACATGCATTAAAACAGAATATTGCTAAAAATCAACTCATTAAAATTTGGAAGAACAACAAAATGTGATATTAAAAGCAAGCTCTGAATTAAAACATTTAATTAGCATTTAAGAACATAACAGGAAAGAGGGGAAACCAAAACACCTCCCATTAAAAACCCTTCCACAGCAGCCAATTAATGTCCAAAAGTCTGCTGGAATAAAAAAGACTCTGCCTGCCAGTGGAAGAAGAGTCAAGAAGGGCCAATCTAGCCTCTTGTAGAAGGGAGTTTCGTAGCTTGGGAAGAGCCACTGAGAAAGCCCTCACGCACGGTGATATTCCTATGAGGGGACCAAGAAAAAGCCCTCCCTGAAAGATCTCAAAATTTGAACAGGCTGATATGGAGAGATATTTTCTTCCAGATAGTCTGGACTGAAGTCATATAGAGCTTTATGTAGCTAATACTTTGAATGGTGTCTGGAAACAAGCAGGTAGGCAGCACAGTTGTTGTAAAGAGTTTCAGTTCTCTCTAACCAGCTCCTGTCACCATGGACACAGTACCTTGGACATGCTGAAGTTTCCAACCACTTCCCAAAAGCAGCCCAATGTAGCGTGAGTAGCAGCAAACCAAACAGAATATAAAGCAGCCATGTGTCAACCGTGGCATGATCAGACACATCCAAAACCAGAAAGTAGCCCTCATTCTCAACTTGGGCAATCAGCCACTATGGCACATTACAAGACAGTAGTCTAGCAACTGCTCCAGCTACGCACTGAACTTTATGGGTTTTCCAAATCCCTTGTCCTTTTTGTACCTGAATGGTTTGCTGTCTGGGTCTGTGTCTTTGAATCCCATCTCTTCAAGCTTGCAGCGGCGATAGAGCTCATAATGCCGACTGTGAGTCTGCTCCCTCAAATCCTCCATGTTCACTCTTATTAGCATCTCACGCAACTTCACAAAGTCACAGTGGTTTTCATTTTCAACTAGAAAATAAATGATACATAAGAGAGGAGTGGTGTATCTATAACAATTTACATCAAAGATGCAGTGAAAATCTACCCATTTCTACTCTCCTCCCCCAACCCTCTGGTACATAAAAGCCCTTATCTTCTCTGAAAAAAGTATTAGTTTTAATTAGTTGTCATGATGTTACCATCACTCCAAGGGATTTTCCTAAGCAATACACATCCACCATTACAGGAATTACTACAGAAATGCTATGAGATAGACCTGCATTCTTGTCTTACAGTACTGTAAGGTACAGTGCACTACTGAGGTTTCATTGGAGCAGTTGCCACTCAAATTCAGCAGCAACTCCAATACCTGCCATCACAATCACCATCATATTTATTTATTTATAACCTGCCTTCTTCCCAGTTTGTCAAAACAAACATAATAACAATAATAAAAAGCACAAAAAAAATTAAAAACCTGTAGGACCTTCCCACGCCATACAACCCTATTATCTGCAGAGCAAAGTTCTTCCTTCCATTAGCAAAGCTAAGAAGATGGGAGGAGGTGCTGCTGCCATTTCTAATTTTCAGCAGCACAGTTCTCTTGTCATAAGCAGAAGCAACAAACAGAAATAACGGGGCTTGCGGGTTGCATGCAGCCTGCAGGCTTTGTACTGCCCACTCAAGAAAAGGGACTAGTTTATTCAGCCTCCAACCCTCAGCAATTGATCTCCACCCAATTTGAAATCCACAGTGCTGTGGTTGTGAAAACATTGAATCCATAATGCTTTACAGATGGAAGGCTAAAGTAGACCACTAATGGATTGTATAAGGACATTGAATTCAATGCAGTTGTTAAAAGTAAAGCAGAACTTCAGTTACTTGCCCACTCTGACCTGAGATCTAGTCAGATATCAATAGCAAGCATTTCTTCTATAGGAAGAGATCCACTGGGCACCCAAAGTTCTAGCCCTTTTCATCTCCTTCAGAGAAGGTCAATTCTAAAGCATATATCTTTGGACACAGAGCTATTTCCTTTCACCGAAATGTTTGGTGAAGCTTGTGTATGTAAGGTTCCATATGTCCACCGGAGTACATGTGGAGATCTGCACCAAAATTATAGGACAGGATCTACAGAACAAAGCAACTACTACTAGCCTCTCCAGAGAAACAGCAGTGACAAACACAGCACAGACAACCACTTTTGACAACCAGATGGAGCTTTGAAAGCAGTTTGTGATACACCTGCTGATTAAGGGAGAAAGAGTGCATGGAAACTGCATGAAAGCTCTTGAGTGTGTCTGGCTCTTTGGATCCCAGCCATCAGCTTCATGCTCCCTGCTTTGTTTTGTTTTTTCTCCCTCTGTCATTTCCTTAAATAAAGTGGTTTTACAGCATTTACACATCACTTCCATTTGACTATACAGAACATCTTCTCCATACTGGTAAAAAACTTTAAACAAGCAAGTTTATTTATCCTGTACCCAACTCCCTCTACCACAGACATACCCTGAACGACACCCCACGGATATTGCCTGGCTTTGGCCATCTTATTGCCAATCTTCACTTCTTCAGTGCTGCCAACAACAGCAAATGGAAGATGGACCTACAATGCAAGAGACAGAGAAAGATCATGGGTGTTCTTTGTTGTTCTGCCAGACACTTTTCTCTTTAAAAGGGGAGGCAGGGAGAAACAGTACTCTTTAATGACAACTGTGCTGTCTTTTGCTGACTTAAAACTATTCATGTGTCTCTGGAACACTGCTTAAGTCTTTGAAGGGGGGAAAACCAATGACAAGTTAGGTGTCAGATCAAAACAACCTCCTTTCCCAGGAATATATTACAGCCTTAGTAGTTGAATTATGCATTCATATTTGCAGACAGTTCATTATAACGTACTAACCCATGGTAGCCCACACACTTGACATAGGGAAGGATAAGAAGCAATGAAGAATATTGAAGGCATATTCCCACCCAGAGAACCATTCACTTGGTTTCTCTTCTTCCGTCTGAAAATTCTACAGTCATTGCTAGCACTCTTTCCATGTACCCCTGCCTACTTTTTAAAGTAAAACAGAGATTTTCACAATTCTACATACCACACTTTCTTCCATGCACCTAAAGAATTGTGGCATACAGTCTGTTTAAAAAATTATTCAGGGGTTTTGTTTACATGTAACATCTATGGTAGAAAATAATCACTGTCCTAAAAGGAATTTTGCAGCTTTTGGTTTTCATTGCCTCCTAACTTTTTTACTCCATAGCATGTACAATTCAAACCCACATTTCCCCTTAGAGATGAATTGCTATATTAGAAATACTGTTGCAAAACAATATTTTGGCAATCAATTCCCACAACTTCCTGCTATTCCCCACAAAAATGGAGAGAACATCTGAATGGGCCGTAAGAACATACACAGAAACTGGAAGAATATTCTTCCTTGGAAGGTTGTTGTTGTTGTTGTTACTATTATTATCTTAACTGTTGCAACAGAGGAGTTATGTGTAAATCTGAAAGAAATGAATGGACTGACAGAGTCAAAAACTACTCAGGGAAAGGAGTGCCCACTGAAGAATATCAGGAATCAGAGAACTCAGTGCTCAGTGCTTTTGCTTCTTCATTGTCCTGTACGGGCACATACTTGTGAAATTTTAAATACCACAGGTCTACAGGAAGAGTAAGCACTGACATTTCCAAGGGAATAAGGCAAACCTGAATGGAAGGAAGTCAAGGCTGTACCATCTCCACACCCATTTTACTAGCTTTCGCTAAAGGAGGAAGGAAAAGGGGACATAATAAAAAGAGGCAGACAAACTGTTTGCATTCCAAGGCCTCCAACCCTACATTAGCAAGCCAGCCAATGCAACCTCTAGAGGAAGAATTCATAGGCACTCCTTCCAAAAATACCAACAATATTTATTTGAACAAGTACAGCAGCAGTATTTCCTGGTAATGGGAGAGAAATGTGTGCGCACTATGCATGTGCAGCTCCCAGACACATAGCAACAGAAAGTGGGAAAACACCTGTATTGTTATTCTTCTCAGTGGTAAATCCATTCTGTGGTTTGGGATAAAGTTGGACATGACAAACGAGCCTTAGTTAAAGGCACAGCTCCAACTACACCTCAAAAATAGTGCTGGAAAAAGAAAGCAGACCTGCAATTCTGAACCACTGTTTGTCCATCCTGATGAACCTGTGTTAGTGCAAACTGTGGCTTAGCTTAATGACTTAACCAGAGCATGGAAATTTGGAGTGAGGGAGCTACAGCTCTCAGAATCTCCCTGCCTGAACAGATGCTGGCCATCTTGGCAAGACCTTCCTGGAGAAATAATATTTCCAAACTCTGGTCTGAACACATTTATTTCAGATACAAACACCAAAGTCTGTATGTCACAAGTCAGCTGTTTTATTTTGCTTTAGGGCACACCTCAAGACCACCACTTCAAGCAGCCACAACCACAAGCATTTTCCCCTGCTTCTACTCAACCACCCTCATGAATTTCTGCTTCTGGAGTTTGCATTCAGCATGGCAAAAGTCATACCCTGAAGGTCAGGATCTGGCCCAAGAGCCACTGAGTTACTAAGCACTCTCACATTCGATTAAGTCTTTGATCAATCTTCAACCATGCAAATCATTCACACACATGTGCAGAGCCCTGGCAGAAAAACCTGAACACTCCATTTCCTCCTGTATATCCTATGCTTCAAGCCAAAACCTCAAAACCGCTTTGGAGCTTTTTGGAATTTGCCAGTAAACAGCAGTTGAGGCTCTGCCTAAAAAAGAAGTGCCTAGCCCAGGCTACTTAGCCATAAAAGATGCACTTGGGACTCTTCCCCATCCAGGATATTATATATTCAGAAACAAGAGCCAAAGCCAAGAGGAAGCTAGGTCTGTGCTTCTGTCTCCTGGGAGCCATCCAGGTGGTGTTTTTATTACACTGTGAGCAATTCTGAAGGGCTGGTTCGTATTTTGGGGTAAAACTGGAGACCATGCTGAGCTTTGGGAGCTGGGCCAATCACTGGGCAGTTGGGTGGAGAAAGACTCAGTTACAGGCCATGGGACAGCTGCAGTTATGACATTTTTGTGGCCAAAGGAACTGAAAATAATATTTCCGCCTCTCTGTCTGCTTCTTGCTCTTTCCCTCTCTATATCCTTGTGAGTGCCAACACTGGTTCAGCTTCTAGTCCACACTATGATAATATCAAAACATGACTGACTCAGAACAATCCCAAACATCCCCTTAAGGCCACCTTATTCAGGTTAGTCATCTTTTTAAACATCTGAGCTATTCTCTCACTTTCGCAATCAACATGGCTGACAAACCAGGACAGAAAAGTATTTTCCACTCTTTTTTCAATACAGTGGCGAAACAGCAATTCTAACATATGCTAATAAGCATGCCTGCACCAGATGGCCAAACACCCTCAGTTCTCTCATTCAAACTGGTAAGGAGGAGGTGTTTTTTGAACAACATGTCAAGTGTGCAGACATATGGTAACATGTGGGGTAAAATGGTCATATGTTTGGGATCACTGGGAATACAGAATCAACGGGAGTTATGTCTGTCCTGAATTTGCCTTATTAGAGTAAAACGCATGCGATTTTGTGTACATGAGACATGTTACCTCACATGGAGATCCGACCATAAATAACTTTACTATGTATACGCTTGCCCACAAACAAAGATAAACTTAAGAAACCAATACCTTAATTGCTCATGACATGCACTTATCTGGTCAAATGGCCCTTTGCCTTCCACGATTCACAGGCCCTTTCCACACGGGGGGGCATGAAACGCGGCGGAACGGGGCGGCGCACGCGGAAACGGAGCTTACCTTAATCCTGGTGGGTCCGTCCCCATGGGGAGCAGCACGCGTTCACCGCTCTACACGCTGCCGGCGTCCGGCGGTGTCCAAAATGGCAGCCACCACCCCAGCACGAGGGCGCTTTGAAGTGTAGAACCTCACCTTTTCAAATCGCCCTAGCACACCCCGCGGTGTAGACGACCTCCTGGTGAGGTCGTCCCAGCGCGGGCTATATCCCAGTGTGGAAATGGCCATAGATACACAATAGGAGTGTCAGTCATCAAGACATCAAAGGACTATGATTTGTTGTTGCTGGACTCAGATCAAGGACACTACAAGTTTCTAAAGTAGGATTTCAGAAGCACTGACTTTACTTGCATATAAGGTATATACAGCTTACAAAGTGACACAGTGCAGCCTCTCTTTTAAGCATCAAATGTCCTAAAGAAAATAAGACTTACACTCATAGTAGCATTAATTTCAGCCACCGTTTCTTCATCCGTTGGGAACTGATAGATCTGGACTCCATTGCTGACCAGCTCACTCATGATTTTGCTCTTGAATTTATGCAGCTCGTTTTTTGCAATGGTATCAGCTTTGGCTATTATTGGGATAATGTTCACCTGCAATATAAACAGAGTATAGTCATCATGCTGCACCAATGGCTTGTAATGGAGTGAGAGAACCTTTTCCAAGGGCAAATATAAGAGACATGGGAATGTGGGCTGAGTGCCTCTGAAGAAGGCTTGACACAGTAAAAAAAAAAACACCTTCCTTCCTATTGGAAACTTCTGTTTAATTCCATGTAATATCAGAGAATCACTTTCCAACGGTGCTGGTTTGGCAAGAGTCACAAGTGGGACAACACTTCTGGAGTGTTTTAAGTGCTCTGTTCATATTCTCTACCCCTTCCCTGTCTCTCTCTCACACACACATCCCTACCTTATTGTAATCCTTACAGCAATTCTGTAAGGTAGGTCAATATTCTTACTGTCAAGCTATTAGGAGACAGAAGCACTGAGTTTAAGGCTTTATTAAGACAAACTAATGAATTAACAGCACAGTGAAACAATTCAAAGTTCTTTGAACCTCTTGTTTGTAGTTAAATCATTCAGCCACTGTCATATACTAGCAAACAGGGAAAAAAACCTGGTCCTACTGTTTCTGAGATACTTATGAACATCCTTGTAACAGAGGGAGTTAAAGAGTAATAATAAATCAAAATGCACAAAGGTGAAACAGTGTGTCAGCTGAAGGAAAAGGGGCAATGAAACACAAAGATAGCAATAAAAAAGCCATAACCTCTGCCATTCTGTTTTAAAAAATCATGTATGAACTCCAGGACATCTGCACTATTTGAATCAGGAGACTGTAACATAGATCAGGTTATTTCTTCTATGCTGCTGCAAAGTCAAAAATAGAAAATACATATGATTGCTTGGAGATATTTCACTGATCCACATGCACACAGTGGACAAAAAAGCCCCAAACAGGTGGTCCACCTCAAACAATTATGGTCGTGGAAGGAAATTAGAATATAATGCTTCCTTTTCATGCCATGTTAAATCTAATCACAGAACTGTAGGGCTGGAAAATATCACAAGGTTTATGCAATTCAACCCTTCCCACTGCAGAAATCCATTGCTTACTTTGACAGGTGGTCATCCAATTTCTAGAAAACTCCAACAAATGGAAGTCTACCATCTCCCAACACAGTCTGTTCCACCACTGGACCTCTCTTACCTTCAGGAAGTTCTTCCTTATGCTTAGTCAGAAAACTAGATGTGTCCAGCACATAGGTGCAACAACTCAGGTCCTCCCTTTCTTTTCTTTTCCAAACAGGAGCCTAACAGAGGGCCAGTTTGCCACAGAGAAAAAGCTGCTGGAGATGCCATTACACTCAAGGCTTACTCAAGGCATTACCTACCTAGTCTCAGTCAACATGAGATGAAAGAAGCTTCTAATCATGCTCCTCTCCGTCACTGCTTTCCCCACAAGGAAAGTTATATGTAAAGATAAAAAGTTTCTCTTTGTAAGGAGAGTTTTCATACAGGCAAAACCCTGATTTTCCAGCCTCCTCCTCCTCTTCAGACTTGTGCCATATGAGGAAAGCAATGATCGAGCAGGTCTAGACACTCCTCCTTTCACATGTTGGTTGAAACTAGATAAGTAAGGCCTGAAAGAGGCAGTATGAATGCAGAATTTAGCTCTGGATGTGTACTGACATCTTCCCCTACTACCGTCAAATGAATCTGAAAGCAACTTCTACTCCTGCTGAGTTAGAATGGAAAGGTGCCCAGCATATGGTTTGGCACAGAGGGCTGTTTGCACTGTAATCTTGCGCTCTGGTACTTGTCAAAGAAGAATGATAGTTCTCTGGTTTCAACAGAGCTATATAGGGAACATACTCATGAATCAGGTCTATCTTCCCCGTGTTGCTCTGTATGGCACAAACAGCCTGCCATCCTCATCATCCTTTTTATTAAAATACTAGAGTATTTACATGACGTTGCCCAGGATTTTATTTTCTCACAGGTAATACTTGTTAGAAATACCTTAGAAATTACCTTCCCTTACCCTCCCTTAGGGATTAGATGCAGTTGAAATACACAGATTTGAGATCCTGTGTCTCTAATTCCCCAAACCATCTCGTCAAGTACCGGTAACTTTTCTCCATATTTCCCAATCTAGTCTATATTCAGAGTTGTTAACATAAAGAGGTTGGTTTCCCGACAGAATATAGTGGCCTCCTCGTTGCTGTTAGGCCTTGTCTCCATAGCAACCGGCCTGGGCTCTCCAACTAAGAATTCTAAAGATCCCTCCCTGAACTGCCAACCCCAGGATTTCACAGAATCTTCACAGCCAGCCAATTCTATGAGGTCCTTTCACCTCACACATCTAATCATATGAGGTCTTCGCCTGCTTGATGCAGACAGACAGACAGACAAACTCACAAACTTTGACTTTTATATTGTAGGTTTTGTTGCTGTTTTGCACTTTCAAGTCATTCCTGACCTGAGGTCACTCATTTAGTTTCCATGGCCAAAAGTAACCCTGGTCTACCAGAATCCTTGTCCAACATTTGAACCACTGAACCACTGGCTCTGAAATAGTTCTTTCCTACTCACCTGGCCATGGAAACCCACTGGGTAACCTTAGACAATTAACACTCTCTCAGCCTCAGAGGAAGGCAAAGGCAAACCCCCTTTGAACAAATCTTGCCAAGAAGACCCTGTGATAGGCTCGCCTTAAGGTCGTCATAAGCTGGAAAGGATGTGAGGCCACATTAACAACCACAAACTCACCCTAAGTTAATTCTCTCTTCTCCTCAATACAGGTATTATCTATTAAAATGACAAGCTGACTGATCTAACCATGGTTAATTCTGGTCACATAAACAATCTGTTTTGTTCATGGTGGAGTTTGCAAAGACTGGCTTTCAAGGTGATGGGGTTTTGGGGTTATTAAAAACAGTACTGAATGAAGACTTGAATGTAAATCTGAAACTCTTCCAGAGTCATCTTTTCATTTCCTGCTTCCCCGCCCTCCCCTAAACCTTCTTTTGTTAAATTAGCAGCACTGACAGGAAAAAAAAATTGATAGGGTTCATTCATTTGCATTTCAGTGTACAACAGACAGCCTTAAATAGAAGTCACACACAGAGAAGTCACTGCTTCCTTTCCTTTTCACAGAGGCTGTGAACAGGAAATACCACGTGCCACACAGACTACAACAAGAATTTCAAAGAAAAGAATCATCATGACGGTGAACTCTATGAGCATTTTCAAAGAGGACAATGTCCCTCTGTACCCATTGGGTGCTATTTGTGGATATGTGTGAATGATCCTCATGTAAGATAAAAAAAATGAGAAAAATATCCTTCAGTTGCATCTGAAAAGTTATCTCAGACCTAAATGGAAATTCAGTTACTTTCCCTGGATGAAACAACAAACAAATGTGAATTGTTCTGTGACTAAAGCTATCTACTATCATATAAGAGTTAGCATCTTAGGATCTGGACTTTGGAAAAGCAGATTCAAAGCCTCACTGAGCTATGAAAATCACCATATGATCTTGGGTCAGTCACTTTCTCTTAGTCTGATCTATACCACAGAACTGCTATGAGGATAAAGTGGGGAGGAGGAGAAACTACATATACTGCCTCATAGGTAATACTTGTTAGAAAGATTTGAGATCCTGTGTCTCTAATCCTCCAAACTGTCTTGTCCAGTATCTGTAACTTTTCCTCATATTCCCCAATCAAATCTGTATTCAGAGTTATCAACATACAGAGGTTGGGTTCCTGAGGTAAAGCACTGTCTTCCTCCTCGCTACTAGGCCTCGTCTCCATAGCAACTGGCCTATTCAAGACAGACGCAGCTGACTGAGACCCAAGAGCTCTCTGGCTGAGAATTCTAAAGGCCCCTCTCTAAACTGCAAACCCCAGGGTTCTACAAAATCTCCTTAGGCATCCAGTCATATGAGGTTTCTGCCTGACACAGCCAAACAAACTTTGACTTTTATATATTAGATAAATAATAACAATAATAAGTAGGGCCAGCATAGTGCAAGTGTTTGTATGTTGGACTATGACTCTGGAGTTCAAATCTCTGCACAGCCATGGAAACCCACTGGGTTCCCTTGGATAAGTCACACTCTCTCAGCCTCAAAGGAAGGAAAAGTCAAAACTCCTCTAACAAATCTCACCAAGAAAACTCCATGACAGGTTTGTCTTAGGGGTGCCACAAGTCAGCAACAATCTGAATGCACATAGCAACAACAATAGCATGCTTCAGACTCAGGCATTCCTCTCTCCTCCACTGATATGGGTGCAAAGCGACCAGAAGCACTCACTTTCATTTGATTTTCTATTTATGTTCAGATCCTGAAATGAGGTTAATCTTAACCATGGGATATTGAAGCAGGTCAGTTCCATAAACCAAGATTTAAATAAACCACAGTTAAGCCATTAGCCAAAGTTTGTCTGAGACTGGCCAAAATGATAAACAACAGTTAGTTAACAAAGGAGGCAAAAGCTTCTTATCTCTTCATAGTCATATCCATGGAGGGGAGGGAAGCACATGAACCTAAAGCTTCCAAGGGTTTGTTCACACCATGGTAAATCACAGTTTATCATTATGTCTAAAAAAAAAAGCCAAAAGGTAACTGTTGGTGAATGCTTATTAATGAATCTCTAGATTACTATCCTTGATGTATAATGAGAATAAAAGCAAGAGAGTGGCTGAGAAATGAAGAGATCAATACTGCAGTTGCTATGCTTACTTTGCAGAAAAGCACTGAGCTCTGTAGGATACTCTTCCAAATGAGCAAAAAGGATTGCACTAAAATAAAGCACCTTAAAAGACTTCTTGCATTATTACTGTGCATGACTCAAGACAATGAGATGGATTTTCCTCTTGTTTTATGAGTTTTATAACGAAGGAGTGGGAAGAGAAAGAACAACACTAACAGAAAGTCTGAGGTCTGCTCAGGAGGAATCTCCTTCCATAAAAAGAGAAGACTTTTTAAAGGCAGCTGGTAAGAATTAAATTAATAACTGATCTAGAAAATGAAAAGATTTTTCACTACAGGCGGTACTTGAAAATCCTCTTATATTATATAAACTTGTCCTTTCCTGAGGATGCTGCTAATCCTTATTTGGCGGAAGAGCCAACACTGGTGCCAAAATTGTGCAAATCCCCTGGGAACAGTGACAGAAGTACTGAGTGAATTAAGATAGTCAAGATATTGAATTTATTTTTACAGGAAGCCCCCACTTTTTTACACTCTGTTATCTGACAACTTGCTCTTTTGATGCTTCCAAATTAAGGACAAGTTCCATTAATTCAACAGGGGTTCTGCTCTTTTATCAGTTCTTTTTCCCTGCAGAGGCTTGCTTGGTGTTCGCCTGTGCAAGCTGCTTACAAAGCAAGTTGAGAGAGCACCAAGCCAGCTGAAAGACTTTGCAAGCAGCATGTGCACTAATGGTCTCAAGTGAGCCTCTGTAAGTCCTTCATGCTCCCTATAGTACAATACAGGGTTCCACTTTTCAACCAATTCTGTTTCCTGACAGTGCTCCAGTCTCTAACCTGTTAGATATGTAAGAGAAGCTTGTATTAAGAAATAAGTCTAGTAGAACAAATACTGCTTCAAACTCATCGCCACAATCATGAAAAATCAGGACTTCAACAAAAATATGGGCACCTGCAGTTTAAGGAAGTGTCCCCTGCAGCCCTAAGATGGAAATTGCTCTCTCAGTCCTGAAACTCAGACATCTACACTGGATTTCTAACTTAAACAAAATTACCCTATGTCAGATCCTGTTGTTGTTTTAATTTTACCTGTACGCCTAGTCAAACATTTGGGGAAAGCAGCGCCAGTGCTTTGGGTCAAATCAAGAAGACTCAGCTGATGGAAAGAAACTACAGTCCTCCTCCACATTCATGGGTTTGACCTTCTCCCCCTCCCAGTCCCCTGCTTTTTGTCCAGGCACACATGTCTTTCTTCCATGGACCTGGGCAAAAAGCAAGTGAATGGCAGGGGGCAGCCCTACATATACATGACTTCTCTGGTGGCATTGCTATCCCCTACCATTCACTTGTCTATCACCTAGGCACCTGGAAGGCAGCGTGCCCAGGCAAAACTCAAGTGGGGGGGACACACATGCATGCCTTCTCTAGGTGTGTGGCTGCCCCCTCCCATTTGCTCACCTGTTGCCCAAGCGCCTGAAAGGCGGCGTGCCCAAGGGAAACAAAAGTGAATTGGGGGGGGGAGGCATATGTGCACACTTTCCCCAGGCCTGTGGCTGTCTCCTCCCAGTTGCTTGTCTATTGCCTGGGCTGCTGGAAGGAAGGCAGTGTTCCTGGGAAAAATGGAAGTGAATTGGGGAGTGGGGAAGCCCTGAATGGGAATGAGAAGGGGAGCATTCACCTGGGCGGGGGGGAGTATTTCATTTTCACTTTCGTGAGAGTTCTGCTCCCCAACCCCTTGTGAAAGCCAAGAGGCCACTGTAGTCTCATCTCTTCTGCCCTGCAACTCTCATTTCTATCCAACTCTTCACATACTGTATTGTCAGCAAAATTTTATTGCTGAAAGTTCAGTTTGCATGACACTATTAATGATTTGTTTCTTGAGTTTAAATGTGCATAATGGCAAATTCCTAAATTGCATGCTTGCTCCTGTGTGCATGTTTGCTTGTTTTTAAACAACGAATTCCCATTTAAGTATCATGAGTAAGCCTCAGAAAGATTCATCCTCCATAAATTTAATATGTTCTTTTAAGACCCTGAAAGCCACCACACCTCATGATACTGAATTCCATATAATTATGTGTCGTGTGAAGAATTGCTTGCTTTTGCCCTCTATTTACAAACAGCTGAGTGAGACTTCAGGAATCTGGCAGAAGGACGTTTTAAAAAACCATAAAACCAAAAACAAAAACAGTAACTTGCATTTTTCTCCCATCCTACATTCCAAATAACATAAACCATTCATTCTCTCCCCCACTCCCTATCACGCCTCTCAGTTTCAAAGCTCAGAAAAGTTAGATTGGGGCATTTAGATCTCAGAATTCTCAAACCAGCAAAGCTGACAGCCATGCTGCATGGAGTATTCTGGTAGTTATTATCTTAAAAACTTATTTTTTCCAAGCTCTAATGTGTGTGTTCATGTACAAGAGGGGTCCATGCACATCTAATGCCTAGCTGAAACAAACAAATAAGGTGATAAAACCTTACACTATACTACACCTGATTGCAGGAGAGAATCTCACAATTCTTACATCTGATTGCAGAAGAGAATCTCACAATTGAACTAGCTTACACCTCATCACCTCCAACATACCCAATCTCTTCTTACTTTTGAAGCCAGGTAAGTTCATTGTTGTTGTGCGCCTTCAAGTTATTTCTGACTTATGGCAACCCTAAGGTGAACCTATCACGGGTTTTCTGGGGCTGAGAGTGCATGATGCACCCAAGGTCACTCAGTGGGTTTCCATGGTCAAGTGGGAAACTGAACCCAGGGTCATAGCCCAAAGCTTAAATCACTACATCATGCTGGCTAGGCCTACTTGACACTTGGATGTAAGAACACAATTAAATACCAAAGATATCTAGGGAGGATTAGGAAAGAATCTTGTCTGAGCTGTTCCCAGTCAGAGGCGATAATACTGGTCCAAATGAACAAATGGTTTCTCTCTGTCTAACTGTCTATTCTCCTAACTACTCTCTCATATTAAGAAGCAAAAGCAACACCATCCCATCACAACACCCTGTATATAAGATATTACAGTGTTAAGGAGATCACCAGTCTAACTATTCTTCATAGCATAAAGCTTTTTGTGTTTAAGGAGCTTTTTATACAGATATGCATTTAGCCATGTGGTCTCTCAACTTGCTGGGCCTCACTCAAAAAAACAAGTTCACCACTTTGTTAACCCTACCTGTGCATTAGCTTGAACATAGCAAGGCCACATCTGTAATTCCACTCAGAATTCTTCATAATACAATTGTACCAGAGGTGCATTCTTCTACTGAAGCTTTGCCCATCATCATCAGCCATCAATATCCATGTTGTAAAACGTCATATGGCACTTCAGGTCAGGGGTGGACACCTACCTGAAACCCACACGTCCCTCATCAGATCTCTGGAGCATTGTTTCCACTCTCTTTTAATTTTTTTTTTTAATTATTTGAAATAACATCCATGGATGTTGACATGATCCTTCTTCCATGCTCACTGTTTTAGGCCCAGGAAAGGTCTTCTTCCGAAACACAAAATGACCAGAAACTGTTTCCAGTTTTTCTTGAAAAAGCCTCTCCTGGGCCTAAAACAGCCTGGTTTGGGGGGAGGGACATGAAGAAATCCCTCCCATGCTCCCTACATAGCACAAAAGGCATTATGAGTAAACCTTTTGTCCCAGAAAATGGGGGGGCATTTGGAGCTGCAAAAGTTGCATCGGGGCCACACGCAGCCCATGGTCCCTGTCCTAGGGAGACCACTCACCAAGAACCAAGACTCTTCCCCAATTAATGAAGTCTTCATTGCTTCATAGGCTTTAATTAAATCTCCACACGTTTGATCAAAAGTAGTTATTTTAGAAAAACAAAGCACAATTATTTTGGTTTTAGATCAGCCTTTTCCAGCTTGAGGCCATGTTGGACTATACATTGGACAAGAGGAGGATGGAAGCTGTTTTCTAACACTTCTGGAGACACTGGATTGGCCAAGGCTGCTTTAGATTATGCAGGTATCTTAGAAAAGGGATTTCCCTCTCAGGGTTAAGTGAAGGGGTAAATTCTTCTTCCATGGGTTAAGAGCAAATCAAGCCTGAACTCTCACTAGAGGTCAAAATGATTAAATGAAGGCTGTCATACTTTGGATATACCATGAGATGGTATCTCACTAGAAGAGACAATAAAGCTCAGTAAAGTTGAAGGCAGAAGGAGGAGAAGAAGAGCACATTTGCCGTAATGGTGGATAAACTCAATCAAGGAAGCCACAACTCTGAGACTTCAAGATCTGAACAGGGCTGTTAATAATTGGGTACTCTGGAGGTCTTTGATTCATATAACCACCCTAAGTTGTTAATAACCACAAAAAATGTCTCTTCGAAAAAGACACCCACCTGCCTAGTATCTTTTTTTTTTATGTACAGTAGTTCTATTTAAACACTTGTTTATAAAAACCTGCATGACATCCCCACCAGAAATACTATTAAATAGCCTCAAACACTATTTCAGAGCACTGCATTTGAAGGATATTCCAGCTTTTGTTCCAAAACAACTGGCCATTCACATGTAAGACTCCACAACCAAAATCCATTTTCCTTACACAACTGTGTGATGATCAGCAAGTCAAGAACAGTGAACAGTGGTGTACCTTGCTGTCGAGCTTCTTCATCGTGACCAGATCAAGAGATTTCAGTGAGTGTCCTGTGGGTGCAATGAAATACAAGCAAGCATGGATCCTGGTGTCATGATAATTAAACAGGGAGCGCTTGATCTTTAGTTCCTCCTGAAGATAGGCCTCAAACTGGGCATCGATGTACTCCACAATGGGCTTATAGCTGAAACACAAGAATACCGTTTCAGATAAAATAGCAACTGCCATTGTTCACAAGATTTTATTTGAAGTGATAAGCCATTGTGTTAATCTGAGTCAGAGACATATCCAAGGCTAGCCTACAATGAGGCATGGTGAAGGGGAGGAACTACAGTTCTGTGGAAGAGTGCTTACTTTGTATGTGCAAATCTCTTGTTTTCCTGTAATATAATCGCAGACTCACAAGATCAGTCCTGTTTCACCCACACATCCCTCTAATATACTCATGGAAACTATGAGCGTCTGTGTAATGATGTATATACTGAGGGCAGCATACTAATGAGAGGGAGACAGTTGTGCTTGTCCCATGTTTGTTAATTACATACTTCTCCGCTCCCTTCACACCTGGCTGCCATCTTGTATAATGAAAAAAAAAAACCCAAGTTAAGATGGTGGAAAGCTGAATAATTTACTCAAGTTGATATAGTACGTGTCACATAACTGGGTCCTGACACCTCACATAAGGCTAACACCAATATACTTGAAAAATGCAGCCCATCCTACATACTAGGTATGTAGTTGCTCCTCAACCAGAGACAGACAAAGGTCAAGGACTTCTACATCATGTGCCAGCATCCCACATCTATCTCTGAATAGTCTTTTATAAAAAGTCAGGTTGAGGGCAAGGTCGTGTAGCTACATGCTGTGTTCTCATTTCTGTACTTTTTCAGAAATACTGTTCACTGCTGATTTTTCAACTGAAGATGAACTCCCTTTGTCAAAACAGTTCATAATGAGCCAGGAGTTGCTCTGATTGAGTGGTTGGTTATGAGGACATCCCATTTGTACTCTTTAAGATAAATTAAAAATGGATAACACTCCTCTCTACAGCAGTTTGCAATATGCTTGTTTTAAAGGTGGGGTACTACACAAAGGGAATGAGATCAACTCATCGAAGAATTTATTTTAAAAAAATAGAGACTCAGAAATATATAGTGCTGGTATCACTAAAAAAATTGCCAGAGCAATTGTGGTAAGATAGCCAACTGCATTCCGGAAAGAAGGCTTCTTGCTGCAATGCATATCCAGAAAACACTCTGAGTCAAAATTGTAACACTGTGGTCACTCAACAACTTTCCAAACTGCATAAATAAGAATTTAGGACACTTGTTCTCAGTCATACAGTCCAAATCCAGGTATTGTTCAGGGACTTCAATCACTTCAGCAGGTTAGAAGGCCTGGCCTATCTATTCTAGACATACGGAAACAAACCAGAAGTTCTGCTAGCTCAATCCCATCTTGCTGCCATCTCATCTTCTTCCTCTTTTGTCTTAAAGAAGACTCCAGTCCATGGAAGATCATAATAAAATGTGTTTCTCTTTAACAGAATTCTGTTGTTTTTTCTAAAGAAACTCATGGCTGCCTCTAAGAAAACCTTTTGTATATAAATTAAAATTGTATATAAATTAAAATTTCTATTTTTAAAAATTTTTTTTAATCAAAATACATATTTCTACTTCTTGTAATATGTTTATGTTACACTGTACTGTATTATGATGCAGCATCTACACAGAGAAAGCCTCATAGCATCTGGTAGAGTCTGACCTTCCTATTAAGACAGAATTCAATTCCTGCTCCTATCTGATTTATGGCAAGTTTCCACACCCTAACAATTTAGACATGATGAACTTCTTCATTTCAACGTTGGCTAAGTTAGACTGGGTTAATGCTATCAGTCCAGCTGTGCGCTACAGCAATTAACAATCATAGAGATCACTATGTTTGCACACAGGGCAGAAAAGAGGGTGATACAGACTTTATCTGTACATAGTAAGCTGCCGTAACACTGTGAATATGCAGTCAGTGGAAAATGATGATCCCAATAAATCTCGGGCACAAGACAGTTTTAATATATGATTTTGGCTGCTTCTGACACATAAACAAAAATTTCTCAGAAAGGTGAATTCTGTTTCAGATTCCATAATTTGTGCTAAGCTGTTGCGCAGACAATCTACAGCCAAATGTTTTGATAGGGCCTCAAGTGGGGAATGATGCAAAAGTATTGTAACAGTCTTTCTTTGTGGTTTTCTGCATAACTCTGAAATGAGAAGTTTGGCTTACGAAGCAAAATGGAAGGGTATAAAATGAAGGAGGAATGTAAGAGTAGTTTATGGAAGCTGGAGTAAGTTGAAGACAAGCAGAAGAACGAAAGAAATGGACAATTATGAAACACGTATGATGAAGAGACACCATGTCTGAACATCATAATATTACAGTGAGGAACGCATTTGTGTCGATATGTGCTTTCACATTGCCTGTCAACTCATGGCGATCCCATGAATTTCATAGTGTTTTCCTAGTCAAGGAATACTCAGAGGTGGTTTTATTGGTTCCCTGCTCTGAAAGATGAAATATAACTTACAGCACCTGATATTAATTATTAATAGGTGGTCTCCCATCCAAGAACTATTCAGGGCTGACCCTGCATAGCTTCCAAGTTCAGACAGGATCTAGTGTCTCTAGGGCATTTGGGAATAAGTTTAGTCCATGCTTAAAAAGAAAAAATAGAGACACAGAGAAAGGGAGAGACTGGGTGTTCTGGTAAGCCAAATTTTGCATCAGGAAATGTTGATTTTTGCAATTTGTATCAGTTATGCAAACCTGCATGATTTATCAGTATTTGCACCTGAATGTTACTATGGCATAATCTATTTACATTTTACTAATCATGGGGAAGAGCAAGAAGCTACGTGGGACACTGAAGTTTCAACCTCAATCATTAGAAATCTTGTTCAGTTACCCTTCTGGCTTCTGCAAAATCAGCAGGCAGGCCGATACTTGAGACCTAGGAACTTGCTCATTTAAAAACATGAGAGTTGTGATTTAAGAAATCACATTCTGTTCACATCATCACATTCTGTATCTTTACCTAGTTTCACTCAAAACTGTACTACACACACACACACACGCACATATATATAATGTTATAGAGAGGCATATGTCTCTTAGCTTCTCTGCAATTGCTCCCTTGCCCTTGGTTAAAGCAGAGCACTTGTTTCTGAAAACATATATAGCTGCCTTAGATCACCGGTCCATCTATCTCAATACTTTCTGTTAGCAACAGTTCTCCATCATAACAAATAGGAGTCTTTCCCAGCAATACTACCTTAAGTCCTTCTAAAATGAGGTTCCAAACAGAGCCAGCATGGTGTAGCAGTCTGAGCACTGAACTATGAGCCGGGAGATTAGGGTTTGATTCCTCACTCAGCAGTGGAAACCCACTGGGTGACCTTGGGCATATCACACCCTCGTAGCCCCCAGAAAACCCCATGATAGGTTCGCCACAGGGTCCATTAATTAGGTCGGAAATGGCTGGAAGGCACTCAACAAGTACATAGCACAATACATACACCATCAGACTGTGTCACCTTAGATACCAATGACCTAGGTTCAAACCCCTTTCCACAGCCATGGAGGTCATTGGACGAACAGGGCCATTCTCTACCTTATTGCCTAACCAACTGCACAAGAATGTTGTTGGGATAAACAAGGAAGGAGGCTATTCCTCAGAGGAATAAAAAATCTAAGCAGTGTTTACCTTGAGATGTTACGAACTGAGCCTGGGACCATTAAAAGCCAATACTGATTACAGTATCCCACCACCCACTTTCATAGAAACCAACACGGTTCAGTGGGTTTAAAAACAGACATCCTTGGAATTTTTCCCTTCAAGCAGCACATTCCAAGAATTCCTTGGTAAAGTCTCCTTCCTTATTTAGGAAAATTTAGATGAAGTCATTAAAATAGCTTTGCTGCTGGTTAAAAGTCAGCAAACTGAAGGCTTTTGGTACAGCCACTTTACAAACCTCTGAATCTACTTTAAAGCAAATTCTGATTTCTCTGGTTTCTAGTTAAGTATACACTAACTACGTATACTTAACTAAGCAACTGATACAGAATACTGGCCATTGTACACAAAAAGGTGTCCTTAATCAAATACTGGATCACATGACCTGAAAAATACATATGCGGATGAATTAAACCACTGTTTAAAAAAAACTGATCAACAATATTAATCAATATAAAATTTTGGTATATTATTTGTTGTAGGCCTTCAAGTCATTTCTGACTTTTAGTGACCCTAAAGTGAACTTATCATGTTTTTTTCTTGGCAAGATTTATTCAGAGTGGATTTGCCTTTGTCCTCTGAGGCTGAGAGAATGTGACTTGCCCAAGATCACTCAGTGGGTTTTCATGGCCAAGTAGGGATTCAAACCCTGATCCAATGCTCAAATCACTACACCACACTAGCTCTCAGTAAATTAGCACAGGGGCATAAACTGGCTTTCTACAAGTAGTTGTGATTGCTAATCCACCACTGGCTCTTTGTGTTTTGGGATCTATTCATCCAGAGTTTGCATCAACCATACTTAAGAGCACAAGTGTTGTCTGGAGTTAGCATTTTATGGGACAGCGGTGGCAAGAACCAGACACATCGTCATAACGATGGTTTGCAAATTGATGTCTTCTGTCAAACTATAGTTAGTACAAACCACGATCTGTGATTAGACTTTAACAGTGACTGTAAGCCATTAAACCCAGTAAGTTTTCTAAAATGTAGCAGAAACTGAGTCACTGACAGATTTTCTAACCTCTCCTGACCCTAATCTCAACCTGGAGTTTATAGCAATGATTCTGTTGCCAGAACCAGTGTGAGGGCAGTTGTTTAGGCCTGGCTGGCACTATACTGTGTTCTTGCGCTAAACATCCCACCTGTAGAAAAGAAATAGGAAATAACAGCATATCATATCCAAACCCAATGAAGAGCAACACAACTGGACCCTAACACCAGTCAATAACAAGTTGCTAAGGGGGCTAAAGACAACACATTGAAAACACAGGAGAGCTAACACTTAGCATCCTGTGCTAATCAAACATGCCCATCAACACATGTTAAAAATTCGGTTTATGGGTAGAGAAGGAAAATAAACCTGCTTTATAGTTTAGGAGCTAGGGTTGCTAAATTCTAAGAAACAGCAGTTCACAAGGTGTGGACTGGTTTACCACACTGATCTCTGACTAACTCTGGAGGCAGGATGCACATGCCTTTGGCTGCTTAAAATAGCCACACATCTGTGGCTGATGGTATGATAAACACGACTGAAGCAGCCCTGGGCAAGCTGTATAGCCACAGAAAACCTGCTGTATGCATAAAACTAGATACTAAAAAAAAAGTCCTAGTATTTCTTTCCAGTTTTTTTTTTCTTGAAAAAACAGCTGGAATTATAACATGGATGTTCTACAAAGTCTCCATCAACAGTGTACTGTAGGATCAGCTTTGACAGCGTGAGGTTGGCCCTGTTTTGAATGCAGAGAACAGCCTCCTAAAAAAAAAGTGAGGGGGGAGGGAGGGAGAGAAAGAGAAAGAAATTGCCAAAATAGGCCAGTAAACCCCAGGACAGGAGACTAATTGCAGTTGCTGTACCTAGATTATGCTGTTTGGGACAAGCCTCCAACTGTCAAAAAGCAACGTAGAGATAACGGGTCTCCTACTAACATGATGAGTCAGGATGAGTCCCCTGTTTGTTAGATCTTTAGCAAGGAAAGTCTTGACAGATGATAGAAAACAATAGTGCCGGCTTCTGCTGAATTAAATCAGATCCTAAGTAACCCAGGCAACAAGGTACACGCTCTCATTTGGAACACCTGCTTCACTGGGACATTTTTTAAAAACATAGCCTTTCCCTTGGCTTGCAAATATACTGCTACTTCAAGAGCTGGTCCAGAGTATAGGCATATCATTCATGGATTTAAAAGCCTGACATGCTGACCAAAAGCACCAACACAAAAAATGGGGAGAGGGATGAGATGACTACTTAGCTGATGCTACATGGGGTGGGGTCTTACTAGGGCCCCTGAAAATGTTTCCTAAATAAGTGATATGTACACATCTCCCTCTGTGTGTGTTGTGTGTATATGTATGTCTATACCCCAATCACTTGTTCCTCTTCACATGTTCTCAGTTGTAGTTGAGTAACTGTGGGGAGAAAGTGGGAACACATTCTTGCATCCATGCTGATGCATTTCTAAAGGCCTGTCCTGGAAATCCACCTTGAATCAGAGCTAATGTCTGAGATGAAGAGCCTGCTATACTCATATCATCTCCCTGCACAAGAATAGCAAGTTTAAGACCATATGGTGTCACTATATGTCCTCCTTTTCCTGAACAGGTCCTCTGTTTTGGAGCTGAAATTTCTGTCCAGGTGGATTTTCAAAACATCCAGGTTAACTTACAAGGTCTGGACTGGAGGAGGGGGGTGATCAGACAGTAGAGCTTGGGGGAAGGAAAAGGAGGAAGAGAGACATGCCAGATTAGAGCAAGATAAGGGAAGCCCCCAGTGCAACCAGCCATAGCCCCATGGGGGTTTGTGACTGACTCACCCATTTCCAGCTGAGACAGCTGTTGGAATGGGCAGGGAAGGGAGAAAGGGAAGGCTCAATTATCACAGAGTATATAGTAGGGGTATTTAAAGAGAGATTTGTCTTAGTGATCAGTGCTTTGAAGTAGTCAAGGCAAATGTGTCCTCTTTTTTTTCCTTTTCAAAATACGGTAATCCTGTGTGTGCGTGTGCGCGCACATGCGCGCGCGCAACCTCATTAATTTTATAGAGCTTTCCTAAGCAAAGAATATTCAGAGGTGGTAACCCTAATGCTGAAGAAATCCAACACTAGTGCACTGAGAGCTGCAAGGACAGAACAAAAATTTGTGGTGGAGATGGCATATATCCATTATCCTCCATCAATGAGGGATACACATGAGGAGGAATGAGTTCAAAAGTTCACAATAATAACATTATCGTATTGTTATCAACATAGGTCAGTTACCCATAAGTACATAAAGTTTCCTTCCCTCTTTCTTTGTGACACTGGCATACATACAACAAACATAGGCCCATTATTTCAATCATTAGTGCACATAACCAATTAATTATGGGTGCTCCTGATGAAATTACAATTGTTGCTATGTTTTTTAGATTTTATTTATATCCTGCTTATCCCCAATATCACACCCTTAAAAGATAAGTCAAACCAGAATACAGTTAAAAATAAGGCCTAATGCAAACTTTAAAAACAATTCAGTGAACATTAATTTACATCAATTGAAAAAGCAGTTAGAACATAATAACGGCAATTTAAAAATACAGCAGTCATGGAGCGGAAGGTGTCCCAGACCTTCACTAAATTGTGTGCAGAATTTAAAATGCTGTATTTATATGCACCACTCAAGATCATAGCCAATGTCCAGATAAGTTCACCTCATTTTTAATATTTGAAGGCTGCTCTCAACACTAGAGAACTGAGAACAGCCTAAAATATAAAATCTGGAAATTACTCAAGATTTCTTGTTTTATCTCTCCAGATACATGTACAGTAAACTTGAAATACTCACTGCCTAAGTTGAACAGATATTGATAACTGTATGTACAATGGGCCCTCAGTATCTGCTGTGGTTTGGTGCCAAGGTCTCCTGTGGATATCAAAATCAGTGGATGCTCCAATCTCATTATATACACTGGTGTAGTAAAATGGCATGTCTTATATAAAATGGTGGATAACTCAAAAAGTTTGCTTCCTGGAATTTATTTTCTGAATATTTTCAAGCTTTGGTTGGTTGAATCCGTGGAAGCAGAATTTGTGCATATGGAAGGCTAACTATATACTTCAAAAACCCCTACATGTTATAGCTATATGTTATGTACTTTCTAAGATGTATGTTTTATTAATTCTAAATAAAAAAAGTAGAATAAGCAACACTAAAAAACAAGAATTGAAATCTCAGCATATTTTCACAAACAAAGTAAAACTACGGGTCATTTCAACATGATTGAGAAAGGGAGGGGACAGAGAAAATGTGACCACATTGTCATGTGTGAAAAATGCATACTTAATTGTCATCATGTGAATATGTAAGAGGCATAAGCAGACATATGGAACATGCATTTGGAGCAGGAAACAAAGAACAGAGGTTACGTAGAGTAATGGGAGCAAAAAAAGGAATGGTGGATAAAATAGTGAAAGAGAGATGAAGAGTTTCAAGGGAAGATCTAGAATCTTTAAGTGGCATAACAGGAAGTTGGTGAAAATAAACTGAGAGATCACAAAGAAACAGATGTAATCACAAAAGGTTCTGTGATGTTATCACTCCAAAATGAACAAGTGGAGTCACATATTTGAAAAAATGCCACATCTCTTCCTGCAGATCAGAAACATATCAAATGTAAGCTTTCCACCAAAATCAGATATTTAAAGCATACCCTTGCACAGGGCAAGTTTAACACTACCTGTCATCTTTATTAATCTGATCTCCAAATCCCACTGTGTCTACAATTGTCAGCTTCAGACGGACATTGCTCTCCTGAAGTTCATAACTTCTGGCTTTCAACCGCACACCAGGCTCGTTGTGAGTGGCTGGGTCACTTTCAAACTTCGTGTTGAACAGAGTGTCCATGAGTGTCGATTTGCCAATGCCAGTTTCCCCTGAAAGAAACACATCCATGTTAGGAGTCTTCGAAACCAATTGTCAACTCTTCAACTTTCTTCCTCCTGTCCAAAGCTGGACCGTCATTGGGGGCAAGAGGGGAGCATAAAGTCTAAAAATATAAAGAGAGGGTAGGTCAAGCATTATTTGGGAGCAAGATTCATGTGGTCTGCTAAGTTATATGTTTTAAGTGTGTGTGTAAGAAAGAACCTAGTTCTAATTCCTATCATACTAGATAACTTTAGAAAAGTTTTGTGGAATTGATTTCCTTTAGGTGAGCAACAGTGATAATGGCAGCATATGTACGAAAATTGGAGTAACAGTTTCTTAACATAAATTGCCTGATCCCACTGATCCCAAGGCATGGGCAGAAAGCAAACATATCACACAAAAGGTGTGCTTACACAAACAAGAAACTTGGCTCATAATAAGCTACAGAGACTCTGGCCTGTCTTTTGGAGAGTTCTTCTAGGAGGTTGCCATACTATTTCCCAGTCACTCTTATGTTATTCTTTGCATGCTTTTTTTATTGTACAATTTAGTGGAAGGTTGTATTTAAAAAATAGTGACTCAATTGCCTGACTCCAGACATCATTATATAAATTTTTCATTCTATGAGAATGAAGCAAATATATGATAGTAATACTTAGTTGCCACCTAGTGTACTTAAAATGCTTCTAATACTCTCTTAGTAGGAATACCAACCATTCTACAGAGCAGGCTAGTATATCCTCAGAAAAGTTTTTTTTTCCCCAGACAACAACTCCCAGAATAGGCATAGCCACTGGCCACAATGGCTGGGCTATTCTGGGAACGGTAGTCAAAAATGTAATTTTTGCAAGCTCTGTTACTATAATTCCCGTACTTGGGATGTGGAGGCCTAGGAAGTAGACGCTTCAGACTGTGTAAGTTCTTGGTTGCTCTTCTAGCACAGCAGCTCTCTTAAACACTATAACTACACGCTGTCTAAAAATGAAACAAGTATTACTGTAAAAACATCACCTCTGATTTCATCAAGGGCGCTTTTTCTTCTTCAGTACATTTTCAAACCGAACTGAGTTAATGGGTTATTTTTGCAGCACCACTGAACATATAAGTAAATTCTTGCTTAAAAAAAAAAGATACTTAACACTGGTATAGTGCTTTCAAATTTTCAAAATGCTGCATATGCAAACTCTACCCTGAGGTTCTACACTCTGCTTGCATAGTTTAAATCTACACTCCCGTAGTGGGGCTGTCCAACACCGCCCTTTTGCTGAATGCCAACATTGTGCAACTAATGCTGTATCTGCCAACGTGCCAGTATACTACCCCATTATCTAACGAAGGATGCACACCTTCTATCTCTGCAACTCCAGGGAATTAAGTAGCACACTGAGGATGCTGATGAAAAGTTATGCACCATCCAAGAAAGCACATCTACCTGAGAAATGGTTACACTTGTGGAACTGCACATATATAATGGGGAACTGAATATGGATGCTAAGCAATGACCCAAAAAGCACACATGTATTTGTAAAGCAACTTATGTGTATGTAAAGCACCAATGGGACTACACTCCTAGTTGCAATTCTTATAACAATCTGCCAAAGCAAGTCAATATTATTATCCCTCATACTTTAGGTGTGGTATGGGATGAGACCAAGACAAAGCGACTTGCCTAAGGCTTCCTAGTCAGTTCATGGTTGATGTGGAATTTGAACTAAATTATTCTGGATTCTTAGCTCAGTTTATAAGCTCCTTTGCTATTCCGTCTTAGACTGTGGTTACTGGAGCAAACGAGGCTGATGCTTACAGCTACTTACTACTAGCAGCTTCCTTTTTTGAATTACAGTTTTCAGCATTCCCCATTCAGCACGGTCAGCTGTAAACCAAAAAAATCTAACTTCCCCAAGCTCTGCTGAATGTATCTCATTTGATCCTTCACTGTACTCTACCTTGCATCCAAAAGTTTGAAGACATCCTCTTAATTAAAGATGAAATTAATCTCTTTCCAGAACTACTCTGAATGTGCTGTGTTTTCTTTTTGCTTTTCTTTCTTTCGTTTGTTTTTTCTTTCTTTCAACTGGCAGGACTTACATTTAGGTTATATCAGATACATGGGAAGGAAACAATTGTCAGCTGAGAGAAACACAATTTTTTTCAGAGAGGAACAGTGTTTCTGGGGTGTGCACTCATCTCTCATCTATATTTGGTAAACAAGTTGAAAAGGTGTTATCTTTCTTCAAAAATGTACCTGTTAGGGTAGCAACAGCAGTAGAATGCTAGTGCAAACATACTTTCATTGCTCTTCCCGAGCCATTTCCAACTCTCGTAAAAATCAAATTACAGCCAAAATATATATGCAATTAGAAATCTGCAATTGCTTGAAGTTAGTTCTGGACCGGTATGTTAAAAACCACACACAAACTGTACTTTGGAAAATCTAGGAACATCATACACTAAACTTCCTTTGCAGCACGTACGGCCAAAAGTAAACATATGGATGCTGAATTTTAATTAAGCATAAACAGAAAACTCATTTAACCAAAGCACTCTAAAATTGAAAAACAGCTGTGTGTAAGGAATAAGAGCTTTTGACATCAGAGCAGAATAAGGTGCATCTTTATGCAGTAATGGCAGCCTGTTCCAACCAAAACTCTCTGCCCTGATTGATAGAAGCTCTCCAGAATCTCAGGTTTTCTTCCTACTACAGTTATCATTAACATTTAAATAGGACTTAATGTGTGGTAGAGAAGTGACTCTTAACCTTTTGTCCTCCAGTTTTGGACTTCAGCTCCCAGAATCCCTGATTATTGGCCATGCTGGCTGTGGCTTCTGAGGGCTGAAGTCTAAAATATCTGGAGTTCCAGAGGTTGTGAATCATGGTGCTAAGAATCACTAGAAATCAACTGTGACGTCTCTTCCATTGTAGGGCTTTGCCATGGAGCACGCAACACACAGGGCACTGCCTTCCCACAAAGGCTAGGTCTAGTTCGGGGCAGGCGGGAGGAGACTTCTATAGTGATAGAACAGATGATAATGTATCAGGCTACAAGTGGGGATAAACCAAATGTTTAACAATTTCTCTACAGAAAAATTTCCTAGCAAATAAGAAACTAACACATCAGAGAATGAGCTCAGAGGGAACCTTTTTCCCTGCTGTGTTAGTATTATTACTATTTTCAGGGAATATTTTACATGGGTAGCATTAAAAAATGTGATTCAACAGCTACAGCCTGGAGTGGTACACTGTGTTTACCATATCTGATTCCCTACATGTCAGGGATTAGTGTCCAAACTTCCAGATTGTGACAGTTCTAGGCCCTTTCTGCACCATACCTCAATAGTAGGTTGTTCCACTACAATCCCAGCACTGCCATTTCTGTGTTATGGTGTCGGGTTTGGAACTCTCTCTACCGCATCCCTTTCACCCTAAGTGGATGAGTAGCATTATTGCCATTAGTAGTGTTACTCCCTCTGCACTACAGCATCATTGGTTAGTCCCATTCCCCGCCTTTTCCTCATCCCACAGCTCCTGATTGGATTTTTGGATTAGTGAACATGCACTAGTACAGCCATGTTGTAACATCATGACATATCAGAACGCTATCATATTTGTGCGCTGTAACACTAAAAATGTATTTTAAAAAATTAAAAAATTTAACTCAAGGGAGAAATTTAAAACAAACATGAAGTGGTGGTGGGTTCCAAACTTGCCACACCACGCGAGTTGCTGAGGGATGGACAAGCTGGGCACACCCACACCCTGCCTACTCCGGGATCCACGATGACAGGAAATGCTACCAAGCGCTGTTACGGAACCACACTGACCCAGCTGACGAGAGTGTAGCACCGAAAGAGGCTCTTAATGGATTTTTCCTGGAAATGAAATAGAGCTGATCTGGAATATTTGGGAACAGGCTAGGAGCTGGATAGCGACAATGTGGAGTAGCATGGCTCATGGATCGGGAACAACCCATTGCTGTGGCAGGATGACAATATCATGCGGAAAGGGCACTAGAGAAGCTTGAATTGTTTCTTCTCCTCAAAATTAAGCACTACAATCACCCCTCCATATTTGCTGGGGTTAGGGGTGCAGGACCCTTGCAAAAATGGAAAAATTGCAAATATCAAGATGTCGGGGGAGGCGGCCAAGATAGGTCAGGGAATGGAGAGAGAAAAGGCGTGGGTTGGAAGGACAGTCCTATTCTTCCTCTCTCTTGCTCATCTCATTCCTTGGGTGTAGAAGCGCATTGGAAGAGGGTTTGTGGTGCTGAGAAATCAGGGCACGAGTTATCCTTAGCTGACCAGGCAGCCACTGATACAGGAGGAAGACCAGAGGCAGGATTTTAAAGGGTTGTGTGTCCTAACTGGAGCTGCCGAGAGGAAAGGTTCCCCCAGAAAAGAAGTGCTTGAGGTTGCAGGGGGCAGGGGTTGGAGAAACTTGCAAACAATCAAATCCGTGAAAGTTAAATCCATGAACATGGATGGCCAACTGTATATGATATCTGTTGCTTTATGAATACAAAATTTCACAAAGGGATCGTGCACCTTTTTCTATTAAAGATTTGCTAAGAGCCACTCTCTTTAACCTGACATCCTATATCTAAAACCTAGGAACATTCTCTTTTATCCCATTCTCTCTATAATGGTCATAATTTCAGAATGTACGCATCTTGGGGCAGGAATCTGTTGACTGCTTTTTGTTTTGTTTTGTTTTGCTATGTACAGTGGACGCTCTGTATATGCAACCTCTGGATATGCAATTCTGAGCAACTACAGAGCATTGCATCCTATGCTTAAATGTGGACATACACGAACATCACCACCACAAAGCTGAATTTAAAATATCTATCTGCCTTATATCCTGCAATTCTTCCAGGACTGAGACTCAAAGCAACTCACTACATTAAACGAGACACAGGTAAAATCATATAAAAACAGGAAGAAATAAACTGATTGATACTAACAAACAAAAACAAAACAAAACAAAAAACACCTGAGCAAACTATTTACAGCAATGTTTTTCATTAAGGGTTCCCTGGAACTGTAGAGTTCTGTGAAAGGTTGCTATGGGTTCCACAAGAGATCATGACTGGGGAAAAAATCTGGGGGGGGGGTTTGAGTGATAGACGTAATATTTTATTCAAGGTTTCCCTGAAAACTGAAAATTATGTCAAGTATTCCTCCAAGGTTGACAAACTCTTTAAAGGACCACTCCACAAAAGAGTCAAAGCAAATGAAGTAGCTCGTGGACTGAAACCTGTCAGCGCAGTGTATTAGGAGTTGCTCTTACCAGGGTTGCATAGCCATTCCAAGAAAAGACTGATAAAAATCTGTAAATACTGAGCAACCTATTTCCCCAACACCTTACTTCTTTAATAGCTGCTGCACTCCTGACTTTCTTCCTCCTGGATCCACCATCTACACAAGCACAGTTACACCAGCGTAATGTGTCAACAGGATGCTGGCCTGTATGCTTCCATCCTTGGCAGTGAAGTAGAAATAAAAGCTCTCTTCCCCTGTCAATTATATTCCTCAAGTTTTTTGTTGCTGTTGCATATCTTCAAGTGGTTTCTGACTTATGGCAACCCTGAAGCAAACCTATTACGGGTTTTCTTGGCAAGATTTGTTCAGAAGAGTTTGCCTTTGCCTTTCATGAGGCTGAGACAGTGCGACTTGCCCATGGAGTTGAAAAGAATGATACTCCTGCCTTAAAAAAGGGGAGGGGGCTCTGCTATTTCCCCCCCACAGTGCATATTTACTGGAATGCAAGTCCAACTAGGTCAGGGGTGTCAAACTCAATTTCATCTTGGGCTGCATCAGCATTATGGTTGCCCTCAAAGGGCTGGTTGTATCTGTAAGACTATACAAATGTATCTACTCTTTTATCATATTAAATAATTGCCTCTGTGCCTCTTTCCGCCCTCCTTCCCTTGTGGCTCTTTCTGCCACCTGACCCTCTCTGTACTGCTGAGCCCAATCCCCATCTTGTGGGCCCCCAGCTGCCGGTATTTTGAAGAGGGACCCAGCAACCAGCACTCACGATCTACTTCTACTTGTGACTGCTCCTCTGTCCAACTCTCATGAGCTGCATGGAGTGTTGCCATGGTAACCCACAGTAATGCTTTGATGGAGAGACTTGGGCAGAGGAGCAGTCAGAAGTAGAAGTAGATCGTGAATGCTGGCTGCTGGGCCCCTCTTCAGAATACCGACAGCCGGGGGCCCGCAAGGTGGAAATTGGGCTCACCAGGCGTGGGGAGTGCCGCAGCTGCAGGAGAGGTATGAGGGCCACATGAAATGGCCTGGCAGGCCACATTTGGCCTGTGGGCCTTGTGTTTGACACATGTGCACTAGGTCTTATATCCTAATTAATCTGTTTAGGGTTGCAGCTCTAACCTATGGAAAACTAAAGATTCAGAACATTCACACTGTTAGGTTGTTCTTGTTTGTCTTCATGTTAGTCCTGATTTATGGCGAACCTTCTATGGAGTTTTCCTGGCAAGATTCATTCAGAAGGGGTTTGTCATAGCCTTCCTCTGAGGCTGAGAGTATGTGACTTGACAAAGGTCACCCGGGGGGTTCCGATGACACAGCAGGGATTTGAACTCTGATCTCCAGAGTCCTAGTTCAACACTCAAACCACTGCATTATGTTCGTTCCCCTACACTATTAGGTAGCGATAGTTTATTTTTAGAGGCAGTGTGGAGATCTGGCACACTGCTATCTGTAGTTCTCCAGGGTGGTTCCTAGAATTGAAAACTGAGACCCTTTAAGACAAGGATGGGCCTGACTTGGTCCTCTTAACCATCTTGAATATAGGTTGACTGTAACAGAATACTTATTGGCTGGATTGCGTAATATGCGTTCCCCTCTCTTTCCCACTTTGATTCTTACAATGCTTCAAATTGTGTTTAAAAAATTAAAAAGGAAAAAGAAGATGGTTGGACAACTTTAGATCATTCAAAATTGGTTTCCCAAGGTTTTTCCAAACAAGGAACACAAAAATGGCAGAAAGCATTTCAAACTTCTTGTTGCTATTATGTGCCTTCAAGTCATTTCCAACCTATGGCAAACCTAAGGTGAACCTATCACGGGGTTCTCTGGGGCTGAGAGTGTGTGATTTGCCCAACGGTTGAGTGAAGGATCAAACTCTGGTCTTTAGGGTCATAGCCTAATATTCAAACCACTATACCATGCTAGCTCTCTGAAGTTAGTTTAGATGGGACTAATTTTCTACCCACTTCTTAGACCTACTGTGGTCTACACAACTAATCTTCTTATTGGAACCAGTCAAACACATAGTTCTGGTTTCCAAAAAGCCTCGCCCTCCACAATAAGGGGCTGGGCAGAGCGGACAGTTTGGTTTAATGAAGAAGCGAGCTGGATAGAGTGTAATTCATAGAATCACAGAGTTGGAAGAGACCACAGGGGCCATCCAGTCCAACCCTCTGCCATGCAGGAACACACATCAAGGCACTCCCAACAGATGGCCATCCAGCCTCTGTTTAAAAACCTCCAAAGAAGGAGATTCCACTACACACTGACGCAGCATATTTCACTGCCAAACAGCTCTGACCGTCAGGAAGTTCTTCCTGAGGTTTAAGTGGAATCTCTTTTCCTGTAGTTTGAATCCATTGCTCCTTGTCCTAGTTTGCGGAGCAGCAGAAAACAAGCCCACTCCCTCCAAGTTGTCCAGGTTTTAACAACAAAAACAGAATCAGACAGCAGAGCATGTAATCTGTGAACCACATGTTGCCCACTCCTG
Organism: Iguana delicatissima; assembly: GCA_948472985.1. Lineage (NCBI taxonomy): Eukaryota > Metazoa > Chordata > Lepidosauria > Squamata > Iguanidae > Iguana > Iguana delicatissima. The sequence goes on along the minus strand of CAOKZL010003335.1, from coordinate 31,666 downwards.
GCTTTAAGGTGTAGATGATTCTAAAGATTCAACCTGGGGCTTCTGTCTGCCAAGGATCTGTCAAAGAGCTATCCCCTTACCCCGTGTAACATTGCTGAACATACATCAAAGTGAGGAGTTATCAGTAGCAAGATAAAACAGCAACTACTTTACTATAACAGTTTGCCACTAGAGCTCCTTGCTTGCTACATCCAAATGCCTCCTACTGTGATTCCCTCTTACTACCAAGAATATAATGTGCCTCAGTGGGAACATTGCTCTAGCCCAATTTTGTCATACAGGCTTCTCCCACTTCTCTGATAGATTAGGGACCGGAGCACTGTCAGAACCTGGAATCGGTTGAAAAGCAGAACTTGTGTACTGTAATGTAAGAAGCATGAAGGATTTATGGAGGCTCACTTGGGACTGACTGTATACATGCTGCCTGCAAAATCTCTCAAAGGTCTTAGCACCTTTTTCCTCCCTTCCAGCTCACTTTGCAAGTAGTGTGCATGTGCAAGTGGTTCCAAGCCAGCCTCTACTCGCAAGAAGAACTGATGAAAGAGCAAACACCCCCGTCAAATTAAGGGAACTTGTTCTTAGCTCGGAAGGGTCAAAAGAACAGGCTGTCAGATAAGTTGGGGGCTTTCCTGTATTTCTAGAGAACCCACATATATTCAAAAAGGGGAATCCAAGCCTTGTAATGCAGCTGTGGATGTCAGTGAACTAGAAGTCACACTGTGCAGGCTGTATGTTATTTTTTAAAGTGCAATGAAACTCCAGTCAATGTTTTCTCTTTTAAAAAGTGAAAAATGAATCTGGTACTAAAGTTTCACTGCAAAAACCAACTTGATTTCATATAAACAGGCAGCAATGGGAATAGCTCAGCCCTGCCAAACCAAGTTCAAAAGTCATCCACTTCATTTTTGCACATGCAAAAACGCCTTTCAGGACACACCAGAAAAATAAAAAGGAGGGGGGGTTTCATGAAAGATCCCATTCATTTCACTTTTAAGGTCAACATGCTTTGTCACACAGTTTTCTGTGGTTTTATTGCATCATTTTTTAAAAAAAATAAATTGATGGAAATGAATATACTAATGCTCAAGGGAGTTCAGAGAAGCGGCAGCCTTTTTTGCATTCCACAGATAAATTCTGCTCAAAGACTCCAGATAAATTTGGCAACAATATTCAAGCAAGTTCACTCCACAGCTTCAAATGCAAGGCTGTATAAATGCCACAACCTCCAGCAAACCACGGGGACAGTACAGTATCACGCATGAAAGTAAGTTCAACAGCTTGCTCAGCTTTCTCTTTTCCTTCTTTTCTTTTTTTTTTTAAAGCAAGCTTCTAGACCTCATACCAGGAAAGATGAATGCCTGCTGAAATCTCAGAAGACCACGAGGTGTCTGAAAAAGATGTGCAAAGGTTGGGGAGGGGAGGGCTTCAGTGTCCATTCCCACAATGGGGCGGGGGACAGAATAAGGAGGTAAACTTTTATTCACTTTCTTGGGAGTAAACCCCACTGAACTCTGCTGAACAGAAATGCATAGAACTGTGCTATAAATTATGCAAAACAGCAAGAATTGCAGAGCAAGCAAAAACATAGAAGAGGAAGCTAGAAAAAAAATGCAGTTTGCTTATTCTCCCATATTAAATAACCTAATATTCCAGACTTAAGAATACTTAAGTGGGGTGTTTAAACAAATTTGCTTGTTTGAACGATACTGTGGTTCACAGGTTGGAAGCCAGGCAACCAGATGGTGATTGAAGGAACCTCCACAAACAGATACAGATTAGCTGACAGACAGAAAAAAGCCCTGAAACCCTCAGTCAAAAGAGATGGGGTGGGGTCTAAATTACAGTGAGCCATCAGTATCTGCCAGGGTTTGGTTCCAGGATACCCTATGAAAACCAAAATTTGTGGATGCTCAAGTCCCATTATGTACAATGGTGTAGTAAAATGGTATCCCTTATATAAAATAGCAAAATCGAAGTTTGCTTTTTGGATATTTTTTCTTAAACAAAACATTTTCACATATGGTTCGTTGAATCAACGGATACAGGTTTTGACACTTTTTTCTTTTTTAAAAAGTAGAATGGCTTGCTGGACGGCAATATTAACTGAACTACTTTATTGGTACAAGAAAGATGCCATCCCACAGTCTGGAAACAATGTTCTATTTGGGCAATATTTAGATATAAATAAATAGATAGATAGACAGATAGACAGACAGACAGATAGACAGACAGACAGAGCTATCTTTTTCCCTAGATTTTTTCTATTTTTTTAAAAATTGTAATTCAGGATATAAAACAGTACAAAAACTTGTGCCCCAAAAATTTTAAGACTTCAAGGGGAAAAACTGGCTTAGAATCAACGTTTTTCAGCCAAATATACTTCAGTTTTAAAAGTCTGAAATGTTAAAATGTAGGCTATGAGGATTGATAGATTTTGTTCTATGCACAGGCGCCTGAGCACTTTCTATTAAAATATTCCCATTGATGCTTCCTGTCTTACATATGAGAACATTGGAGGTGGGGGAATCTTACATCGTTAACTCAGTATGCTACATCCGGAAAGAATACAGGAAATCTCTTTGTTCAGGGGCTGGTTAGCATCACTTACCAACACAAAGGATGTTGAAGCAGAAACCCTGCGAGGTTGACTTGTTGACCAACTGATCAGGGAGACTGTCAAAACCAACATGGCCCGAAAGGGACAGGTTTCGAAGATCATCATTCTGAAATTCCAAAGAAAAAAGTTGAAAAACATTTACAGAGCCCATTTTGATTCCATTTCTATACAGATAACTTCTGCATACTCCTTCCACTCACCACCCATGCATATACAGGAGAATGAAATTAATAGCACTGCTTTCTAAATACTAGTATATCTTATGAAACAGATGAGCTCCTTGTAAAACTTTGCAAAACGGACCTTCTTTGTCAGAGGCTTTGTTAACTGAAATGTCCCTGTGTATATATATGTATGTATGTACATTCAATAATTAGAGAACTAATGTGGTATAGTGGTGTGAGCATTGGACTATGACCCTGGAGACCAGGCTTCGATTCCCTGCTCGGCCATGGAAACTCATTGGGTGACCTCGAGTGCATCAGCCCCAGAAAACTCCATGACAGGTTCACCTTAGGGTCACTTTAAGTCAGATACGACTAGAAGACACACAATAACAACAACAAACATTCAATTATTATAATGCAGCTATACACTTAATGATGCAGCAGTTCATATGGGGAAGGATGGTAGCTCAGGAGTAGAGAACTGTTTTTCATGTAAAAGGTACCAGGTTCATTCCCTGACATTTCCAGCAGAGCGAAAAGTTTCCTTCTGAGAAGTCACTGCCAGAGGAGAATCTGAGACAGACAAATAGTCTCACTTAACTGAAGACAGCTTTCTGTGCCTTGCTGATTGTCATCTGAAATCTTTCGAGGGAAGGGTAGTATGCAAACCTTCTTAAGTGAACAGTCTGGGAAAGTTTCTTTTTTAATTATTATAGTTCCCCAAATACGCATACAACCAGGATGAGAGCTAATACTGGCAAAATGGATAGAACTCCAAAGATCTTTTTTTCTACTCCATGGATGTACTTTTGTGTGCAAGAGAACAATAATTTCTTTCTTTTTTTATGCAATAGAAAGAACACAAACAAAACAGAATAAACACAGAGAGGCCCTGGAAATAAATATTTCCCTTGCAATCACTCTAACTGCACAGAAGGAAAGTTAGCCATGTTACTGGCAGCCACTTCTGAAATTACTATCTCCATTTTGAGCTGCTATTTTTAAACCAAACCAGGCTGTGCTAACCGGAGCTAATAAAATGAAGCGGCACAACTGTGCCCTAAGTTATCTACTGTCCTTCAGCAGGCCCTGAAGGAAAAGGAAAGGATATACAATCCTTCCAACTTAGAAAAGAGAATTCCCCCTCTACAGATCCCCGTGGTTTAGATTTAAGCCATAACAGGGAAATAACATGTAAAAAATATTTCCAACATTGGGATGGTGGATCAATTAGTATTACCAGTAGATCCAACGCTACTGAGATGTACTCATTCTAAGTGATAAACACCATCCCTAGTCGAATTCATAACTATCACTAATGTTACACAGAGCTGTTCCACTGAGACATAACGGTCAGACCTCTATTTGTTCCTTCAAAACCTTTGAGATGAGTCAAGAATACCTTCTGAAATCAGCCTTGCAAATAAGTCTGCACAAATTGCTAGCCCACAGACATTTCTGCACTGCTTATACTAGTGATTCATGGTATAATTGACAGCTTGAAAGAAAAGAACTCTTGCCTGGAAGAAATTCTAATTCATGATAAATGAATAGGCAAATAGCCATTTAGGACTCACTTTGCCATCAACATATTAAGGCCATGACCACAAGTTTGTAAAAAGTTGTTCCTGTCAACTGCCCATTCCCTTTGCTTGCGGCAGCTACAATTCTTCAGTGCCACAAGTGGCAAAGGAAATTAGCCACCAAGAGTGTTTTTGGTTAATTCCTGGCATTGATTGACTTACCAATTTCTGATGCAACTGAGAATTCTGATTCCACAGCCAAGGAGCTCAAGAGATTTCCCAAGCTTTTTCCAAACAAGGAATACAAAATTGGCAGAAAGTATTTCAAATCGGACTGGTTAAAAACATACAGAAGAACAAGTCTTACTGATGGGAAGGGTTGGCAGTGCTTTTTGCTTTTTTTTTTTTCAAAACAAGCTGTAACAGTGTCATATGAACATGCACACAAGCAAACCTCAGTTAACAAACCCTCAGACAAGGAAGTTCCTTTTTACAAAGACCTGTTATGCCTGTCCAGCCTTTTTTCCTCCTTGTCCTCTGTCTAGCTAGATTTTTTTTAGCAGCACTGGCTTTGGGAATATGGCGAAGAAAGGTGAGAGAAAAACAGGCTTTTGGTGTTGGGTTACAATAATGTGTTTGCAGTAAACAAGAAAGCTTCAGTTGAGAAAGAATGAGATTCTATTCTAGCTCTCCCTATGGTAACTGTGTGCCCCTGCCTGCAACAGTCAAAGAAAATAGTAACTACCTCCAGAATTCCTTACTGAGCATGTGTGAACAACAAAAGTTGGAGAAAATAGAGAGCAGATAAACCTGCTTCACCACCTCTCCCCAGCATGTTAAAAAAGGACAAATCTGTAAATCTGGCCAACCAAATTGATATTATATGAGAAGTGGAGACTGGTAAAAGAAAAAAAAATCATCCCTGGATGCGTTTTGATGTTGAATTGCTTCTCTTTTTTGTGGTGTACAAACATATCCCTATTCTTTCTATGTTATTTGTTTCTCTGGTACCAAATTTTCTGTTAAAGAAGTACGCCCTCCACATTCACGAGGGTTCAGGGCACAGAACCCTTGTGAAAGTGGAAAAACTGTGAATAACTCCTCTCCCACAATTCCCCTCCCGTTCCCACTCCAGAGCTGCCCCCTTCCATTCCTTTGCCTCTGGCCCCGGCATTGCAGAGAGGGGGGAAGACAACCTAAAATGCTTACGGTACTTTCCCCTCAGACAAAGAAGGGGGGAGTTTTGGAGTTCTAAGTACTTCCAGCAGCCGTCTTAAGAAAGGAGGAGTTGGAGCAAAGAGTGCACCTGACCAATCAGCAGCCAACGCACAGCAGAATGTGCCACCACATGGCAGAGAGGATATGCCTTCAGCAGTGGGAAGGGGCTTTGCTCACACAAAAGGGAGGGGGAGTCCATTTTAAACACAAGCCTCGCAAGCTTGGGGTGAAGAATGCAAGGGATGGGAGGAGGAAAATGGTGGGGAAGCAAGCTTGAGCTTTGCAAATAATTAAATTTGCAAAGGTCAAACCTGCACATGTAGAAGAAGAACTATAATTGTTATTGTGTCTTCATGTCGTGATGCTAAAGTGAACCTATCATGGGGACTTCTGAGGGCTGAGAGTGTGTGACACACCCAAGGTCACCCAGTGAGTTTCCATGGCTGAGCAGGGAATTGAGCCCTGGCCTCCAGGGTCGTAGCTGAATGTAGTCAAACCACTACGTCACACTGGCTTTCTAAAGAGATAATGCCCAGGAACACATCGACTTTGTGAACTAAAGTATACCTGTACAGGGTTATCTCATGTGAGTTCCATTTCTCATAGTTAAAACACCTGTTCAGGATGAATGTGGACGCTAGTACCACGTGAAGCAAGCAGCAGCCACGGAGGAACAATCACAAGCAGCAAAACATAAACGTGGATTGGCAGACCACAAAGGCCCTTTCCGCACCTTACCTTTTTCAGCGCTGGGGTGCGGGGATCACGCGAGCAGCCTCCAGCGAGAGGCTCTTGCATCCCCGCTGCTTCAGCTCCGCTTGAGCAGGCAGCGCGAGAGCCCCGCCTCTTCCTTCCACAGTGCAGCCTCGGAGTTTCCCAGGCTGCACAGGGGCAGGAAACACGACCACCGCAGCTCCAGAGGCTCCACACGCACAGCAAGTGCGCGTGGGGCCCTGGAGCAATGTGCGATCGCACACCATTTTTGGCTCAAAGCCGAAAATGAAAAAGTGTGCGAGTGGCGCCTGCCTGACCCTGGAGCGTCGTACGATTGTGAGTGCGTCGTGCAGATCGTTCCTCAAAATCGCACAATGCTCGAGGGGCCCTTTCACATGGCAAATACCATGCGAAAGGGACCAAAGAGAGGAAGGGCCTCATCATAGGACATGCCTCCTGAATGGACAGGAGGAATGTCCATTCAGATTTACTTTCAAGGATGTGATACATGCTGCTACTTCCATCCTCCAAAATTTCCAAAGATCTGTACTTTGGATTTATATATTTGTCAAGCTACACTGCTTTTCCTGGCTCCCTTTCCAGCTTGTACTAATTTTAAAAGACGCCACATAGACAAAGTTTACTAAGCCAGACAGTGAGTGACAATATGAAGAACTAGCAGAATGAGCTCTTGATTTGATTTAAATTCTTCCCTTCCTCCAAGGAAACCATTCTTCCTCCAAAGCTTACCCTGCCAAGCAAATCTTAAAAGTTGTAAGCTTATTGCTTTCCTTAAGACCCCCAGCTTAAAGAAAACCTGTTACAATAATTTACTTGCTGATGGTAATGTTGCAAGCCAACTGCAGTGTGTGGGAAATGAACCAGGGATACTAGGATGCATTAAAGCTATCATCTGTAACTCATATGAATACCTCTCCTAATATGTATCTGAACTCAAAGAAGTGTGCTTACTTTTGGAAGGTGTGTATGAGAAACAATAGTATAGAATAAATCTGCATTTAATTGTACAGATTATGATACTTTTGAAAGGAGAATACAGTGCTCAGTTAAGTACGTAATTTGTACAAAATGCAGAAGAACAATTCATACTCATGATACTGCCGGTAAACTTAAACGGGGAATGTGAGACGTGATTTTGCATAATGATATGCGTGTAATGCACAAAACTGTTTGGATTTATTGTGCAAATGTTACACACCTGCTTTTGCAGATCAGCACCCCCAGCATGTAATGCGAAGGCAGGCAAGGAAAAAACTACCCACAATAACAATCATTTTGCATAATTTCAATTTTAATGTTAACTTTAAAAATATGGCAAAGGGTAAAGCAAAAGAGGAATAAATGCAAGTTCAGAAACAAATGATGTCATGTATTGAATGAATTCAAAGAGTGAACTGGAGAGATAAGCAAATATTTATATGACATGGGGAAGGCAAAGGAGACTTAAGTGTATCAATTCCACCAAAGTAGTCTTGTAGATTCTACAGAGGTCAAGCTTTCCAAGGAAGAAATGTGACAAAGCTAAAGCTTGCTTTAACTGAACTTGGAAAAATGAATTTTAAAGACAGTGACTCCCAGAGTTCTCCAGCCAGCATGGTAAATAGTCATTCTGGCGGGGAATACTGGGACACTGTAGCCCCAAAAGCAACTTTTCTAACACTAAGCTTTAAGTCTCGCTCTCTGAGGAATCCTAGCAGTGAAAGTTAACAGTCCTTTCCTTCACTTTAGTTTTTAGTGCCTGTAATTTTTTTTAGGTATCTTCATTTTAAGAGAGCCCCAACTCAATGTGACAAACCCGCCTGACTCTGCCCAGTGAAAACAAACACTGATCTTCAATGCAAACCGTTTGGCTAAAAGGTCAGTTCAAACTCTAAGCATTAATAGCAGCACTTCTGCCAAGAAACGACATAAAAGACCATTTTCCTTCCTTAAGGTTTTTCTCCAAACCACTAACATTTCTATTTGGAGAAAGAGTGACTAATGCATATACCAGTTCTCATGTCACAAATTGCTAACCAGCAGAAAACTGGTGAGGTTTTTTTCCCCCTTTTTCTCCTTTTCTGGTAGGGAAAGGGCGGGAAGGGGGAAGACAAGCACCATGTGTATGCATTCCTGTAAGTCTTGTAAAGCTAGTAAAGACAAAAGGGGGGAGGGGCGCATACACACACAATGTGACAAACAAGTATGAATAATTTCCAAAGGCACAGTCCAATCAAAAACAGATGCTCCCCCCAACACTCTTCACTTGCCTAGCCTTGAACTGCCAATCCAAAACGCCAATAAGGTGGGGTGTAAATCAGTCATTTCCAAGACTTCTGGTGGAAATGCCAAATTACTACTTCTCTTCCCCTCACTGCCTCCCCCAACCAGTTTCCATGCCCCCATCATAGGCTGTTGGGGGACAAAGGAAATGTGACTAAGGAGCCAAAGGGGAAATCAGAGGAAGCCTGGAATGCTGCCTCTCAGTTGCAACTCGTTGTGTTCTTCTTGGCTTGTCTGCCCGTTTGCTTCCTGCTTTTCCCTCCAGTTTTAGAAGAAGAAAATTGAAGCCAAATGTTTTAAGGAGAAAGGAGGTATTTGCTCAAAGGTCTGTGGGGCAAACACTGTAGTCTACATTAACAAGGTCACCAAAGAAAGAGAGAAAGAAGAGAAAGAAGACAGGGAAAAGCTTTTCCCTCCTTTCCCATAATACTTGAAGTCATCCACTGAAGCTGAAGGATAGAAAACCGCGGAGAGATAAATGGCCTACCTCTTCACACAGTCCAAAGCTAAGTTGTGGAATCCATGCCATAAAATGTAGAGATTACTAGCCTTTGGGCAGCTTTTTAAAATAGGGATTAGAAAATTCATTGATCTAGGGACATCACTGACTACTACTAAGAACAGCAATGTATGACTGCCAGCATCTGAGGAAATGTGACTCTGGATATCAGCTAGTTGGGAATGTGAGATGGAGACTGCAGTTGCTTTTATGTCCTGCTGGAGGGCTTCCCATAGGGAGCTGATTAATCACTGACTAAACAGCATACTGGACTAAACAGACTTTTGGTCAGCACCAGATCCTGTCTGATCTTGGAAGTTAAGCAGGATAAGCTCTAGTTAGTACTTGGACGGTAGATGCCCAACAAATACCAGGTGCTGTAGGCTATATTTCAGAGGAAGGAATTGGCCAAAACATTTCTGAATGTTTCTTGTCTAAGAAATCCCTATGAAATTTATGGGGTTCTTATAAGTCAACAGGCAACTTGAAGGCACATAAGTACATACAAACCCATTTTGGCCATTTCCCTTTAAATTTATACCTTTAAAGTTTGACATTAGGTTTACCAGCCTTCACTAGGCTCGGCAGGGGGCACCGAGCACCTTCCCACGACCACAATTTTGGAATTATCCCTCTCTGTTAGATCCACACATTGCCACCAGCGTATTGGCTTGAGCACTGACTATGACCCGGGAGAACCAGGATTTGATTCCCCACTTGGGCACAGCAACCCACTGGGTGTCGTTGGGTGCATCACACATTCTCAGCCCCAGAAAACTTCACGATAGGTTTGACTAAGGGTCACTGTAAGTCAGAAAAGAGTTGAAGGTTGACCACCACCAATACCAACACCTCAATAACTACCCTAATACTTATAATGAACATAAGGAAATTCTCACTGGAATTGGAAAACACTTCACAACTTAATGCATTTTTTTTAAAAAAATGTTCAATTGCAAGTTTAACAATGTAAATATCAAGACTCCTTGTATATTATTCTGTTTGCCAGGGTAAGTTAAAGCTAGCCTGTTTATTATAGATGTAGTTCAATGGCTGTGAGCCACGCTGGGTTAGTTCACGTGTTAACTCCAATCCCTGGTTTAGTGCTAACATATGAGCACCATGCACACGTACATGCTCCCTCCTCCTTCCTCACTCCACACAAGCCAATTTCCTTCCACGCTTCCACAATACCTGGCTGTTACTTTCAACTAGACTATATATACAAAAAATGCAAAGCTATATTTCAGGATCAGATATACATCATCTTCTATCCTGCTGGCTTTATATACAATTGTAAATGCAAGGAATATGCAATTAAGACCCCACCAAAGAACAGAAACAGAGTGGAACACCACAGCAATATAATTAGGCAAAGTCTGCTCCTTCAACAAAATCAAAATCATAGCTATTGTTAATAGCAATCAGTTGCAGTCTGTACAAGGCTGAATAGTGCACTTGAAGATAATAGTTGCTAAGCATCAGCCAAGGAAAACAAGGGGGAGACCATAATGGGACGGAAAAAACTGAACATTACAGGTAAAGATGCCAGCTGCCCAGGAAAAAGGAAAAAGAGAGAGAGAGAGTTCTGGATCACTCCTGAGCTTTAACAGCCATTTGGCCTGAAATAATTGAACATTGTTATGGTATTTTCACCAAGCCAGAGAGGGAAGAATCAACAGCTGATTTTTGCTAAGCAAATGGTTATTTAAAACACAAGTTAAGGGTCCATTTCCAAAGCAGGCAACTCTGAATTGCAGGTGCTTCAATGCCATTTCTAGGCAAAGGGGTCTATACTCTTTGTAACCACAATGATGTGGGTTTTCCAGGAAAAGTAGAACTGGAAATTTCTTTCTGGAAAAAGCTCAAAAATTTTTCCTATGCTCTAAATCAATGGTTTTCAACCTTTTCTTTGCAACAGACTCCCTGTAAATATTTTTTGTTGCCATGGACCACTAAGACTTAACTAAGATTTAAAACCCTAAAAAGTATCAAATATTTATTTAAAGTTTCTCATCAAGGGTCTTCAAATTTGGAGGGAATGGAGAAGTAAGTAATTGCTCACACTCTTATGATATAATAAATTTCTTTCTTCTTTCTTTCTTCCTTTCCTTTTAACTGTAAAAGCTCATAACATTTCTTCAAGCCTTCAAGTCCCCTGTGAGGACATTGTGCCCCCTCGGGTTCTCTGGACCCCAGGTTAAGAACTGCTGCTGTAAATAATATTATCTGATTTAGCACATGCACTTTAAATGTCACAATCAAACATACTCAAAGCTTTATAAGGACATTACTGCAATATTTGTAATAATGTAAAGATAACAGCATATACTTCCCTTACAGTTACAAAAAAAAAATCCACACCTGAAAAAACACTATTTTTAAGGCTACATACTGAATAAATCTGCACCTGATATATCAACAGTCCAACTTTCTTTTGCCAGGGTATAATTGTAGTAGTTCAGTACTACAATTATGAGTTCCATTTCAAGTTGAGAAAAATCTGATTCAGTACAACCAGTCAAACTTTCTAGCCTGAAATCTCCTATAATCTCAAGGGGCTGGATTTAGATTTAAACATACATCAAGTAAACACTATGATTTCTAAGGATCTACTCTAATTATGACAAAGTTTGGATCCATATACTTTTAAAAAAAAAAACCGCTATCAGGCACAGCAGCAATCTGTCAATCTTAAATAAAATATCTGAGTACTAAATGGTGGGTTTCCTGAAACCAAAATACAGATGGAAGAAAGAAAAATATATTAGCTGCACGTCAGAGACTTTCATCCAGCAATGAATTTTGCTCCTATATATAAAAAAAACACTAAAAGTAATTTAGACAGGAGGTGGGGGAGATCAATTCACAAAGGGATTTGAGATGACTCGGCCTTCCTCTCCCTTTTCAGTGCATTATTAGATGACTACAGATGTGTAAGCATCCTGGAATTCTACCAACATCACTAATGTTCCAAAAAAAGAAGAAGTGCAAATTTGAAACCCGAACATTCTTTTCATAGGCGAACAGAGAAAGGAATGTTCCCACAGTCCCCCCACATTCTGTGCCCACAGAAGAGGGGAGCCCTGAGTCTTGAGTGTCACAGTTATATTTTAGATTGTGTACAAGATTTCAGATGCAGCTCTACAGAAGCTCCATGGGAGTGTTAGATTATCCTAAGGGAATTGTCCTAAAGGAATTAAGAGTGAAACTGATAATGAAATATCTGCTGCAGAGGCAAAATGAATACTTTGGCCTGATCCACTGAAGTAGGAGGAATGAGATGGCACAATGAACTTTAGACTGCTGGTAGGGAGGAGTTGTAACATTTCTATATGACTCTTCAGTGGTTCTCAACCTGTGGGTCCCCAGATGTTTTTGGACTTCAGCTCCCAGAAGCCCTGAGCATTGACCATAGTGGCTGGGGCTTCTGGGAGCTGAAGTCCACAAACATCTGGGGACCCACAGGCTGAGAACCACTGCGGAGAATAGTTCTTCCTGTAACTAGAAAAAGTGCAAATTAGGGCTGGGCTAGAACTTTTCCACAAATATCTGCAATAGATTTCTAGTTACAGAGAGGCTAATACTGGGCCCTCTGTCTATAGATATCTTTTAGAAAGCATACACAGTCAGCCTTCCACATTCGCTAGGGTTAGGGGAGCAGGACGGAAAAATTGCAAATCTCAAAATGTGTGTGTATCTGTAGGAATGGGGCCGAGACATGGTGGGGAGAACAGGCACCCAGGGTCCAAACCAGGTAAGAGAAAGGAGAGGGAAAAGAGGTGAATTGGTACGGTAGCCTTATATCTCCTCTCTCTTGCCTATCTCCTTTCTTGGGAGTAGGAACGCATCTGGAGAAGGTTTGTGGTGCCAAGAAATCAGTCTGTGATCTGTCCTTAGCCAGGCAGCAGATGGCGAAGGAGGTGGAAGAGGGCCAGAGGCAGGTTTTCAAAGGGCTGAGTGGCCTGACTGGAGCCACTGAGAGGGAAGGTTCCTTAGGAAAAGAAGCGCCTGAGGAGGGAGTAGAGGTTGGAGAAACTCACAAATAATCAAATCCATGGAAGTCAAAGCCACAAACATGAAGGGCTGACTATATTTGTATCCTCCTGCTTTGAAGGGCAGTGTTTATTTTACCATTTCACAGGACTTGTTTTCCATAGGACTGACTATTACTAGTTGACTTCTGAACACTTACCAATTTATCTAACTCTTAACTCGTTAAGAGGAGGGCGACCAAAATGGTGAGAGGCCTGGAAGCCATGCCCTATGAGGATAGACTTAGAGAGCTGGGTATGTTTAGTCTGCAGAAGACAAGGTTAAGAGGGGACATGATAGCCATGTTTAAATATTTGAAGGGATGCCATGTAGAGGAAGGAGAGGGCTTGTTTTCTGCTTCTCCAGAGACCAGGACAAGGAGCAATGGATTCAAGCTGCAGGAAAGGAGATTCCACCTGAACCTCAGGAAGAACTTCCTGACAGTCAGGGCTGTCCCGCAGTGGAATAGGCTGCCTCGGAGTGTAGTGGAGTCTCCTTCCCTGGAGGTTTTTAAGCAGAGGCTGGATGGCCATCTGTCGGGCGTGCTTTGAGGGTGTTCCTGCATAGCAGGGGGCTAGACTGGATGGCCCATGTGGTCTCTTCCAACTCGACATTTCTATGATTCTATGATTCTATGTTTCTATGTTATATCCATTGGGGCAAAGAAGTCTCAACGTGGTGAAGCATCACATTTTGTGACTTGGGCACTTTTTTTTTCTTGCAGTAACATTACACTGCTGACTCATGTTCAGTTTGTGATTAACTATAATCCTGAGATTATTTTAATCTGTTCTGCTTCCAAGTTAGCTATCCACAACCCAAACATCTAGGCTTTTGATTCACACACTCACACAAGCACACAGATTCTAAATGGAGAACTGTGTCTTTGTATTAACAATTCCATTCCTTCCAATGAAATAATGACCATTTTACTCAACTGTCTGCCACAAGAACAATACTGCAACAACTTCCTTCCAGTCTGGCTGAGTTTGATGTGGAGCCACCAATGAGTGCACCATCGGAGAAGACTACTGCAGAATAAATGGACATGGAATATGACAGATGCTATAGCAGAGAACAGGTGGGAATCATGTAGACTGCTTCTGATGTTGAGCTACAACCCCAAGTATTCCCCACTATTGTCTATGATGGCTAGGGATGGGAGGTGTTGTCCAATAACATCTAGAGAGCTGCATAGCTCTACCCCATAACAGAAAATCCAGTGATCTGGAAAAGGAGGTAGTGTGGAATCCTAAAATACAGATTGGATCATTATATAAGCATCCTCGGTTTCAACTGTGAAATGTTGGAGGATAAGCTCTTGGATAGAATAGCGCATGTCACTTGTAAATGGTAGCAAGTAAATATTTTAGTGTTCCCCACAAGCCTTATTATGAAACACTTTCAGGTTATCCCATTTGGGCTGCAGCAGTTCTCAGAGAACCATCTCCTCATGCTTCACAGTTCACCTAGGACAGAACCTCCTAGAAGACATGATGTTTTGGCTGGACAATGAAAATTGAGCATTCAATAACCTGTGTAAATGCACTGAGTAGCCCATTAGTAACACATTTTTAATTCTCAGAGCCACATAAAAATTTTGAGGCAAGTTCTCCCCAGCACCACCCCTTCCAAAAAGATTAGGTGAGAGCATTAGGAATCATGTGACCAGATGCAATGGAAGACAGAACACCATACATCTTTAACTTTTATGTACCAGGAAAAAACATTTTTGTCTTCAAATGTGATGGTGGTGTTATGCAAACAGAGCTAAACCTACAAGATAGGCATTCTGCACCTATCATCTGAACAGCTGTAAACAACATCCCCAAATTTCAGCCACGTTCCAGATACAGTTTTGTTCTACAAACAAAACCCTCCCTGGAAAAATATTGATTTTTCTCACTAGTATGTTTTTGTCCTAGCCAATATAATGTGTTAATGGGAAAAAAATCCATCCTGTTTTCCAGAAAGCCCTGAATATCCCACAATACAAGTGTATGTTTTGTTTCATTTTACCTGATTTTGTTTTATGTTTATCACTGAATGATGAAAGGTCATCTAGGATAACCCCTGTAATGCAGGAACACACAGCTAAAATACTCCTGAAAGATGTCCATCCAACCTCTGTTTTAAGACCTCCAATGACCCACTGAAGCAGTCTATTCCACTGCTGAACAACTCTTAAAGTTCTTCCTAATTTTGGATTCTCTTTTCACATCATTTGAATCCACTGGTTCTTGTTCTAGTCTCTGAAGCAGCAAAAAACAAGCTTGACTCATCTTCCACCTGATATCCCTTCAGATACTTAAAGACAGCTATCATGTTAGATCTCAATCTTCTCTTCTCATAGGGCTTGGTTTACAGACATTTGATCATTATTCTTCTTGAACTGTGGTATCCCTGGATACTGCTCAAAAATTCCAGTATTCTCTCCCCCACACCTTATTTTAGGGCAAGTGAGGCTTAACTAGCATAGAATTTCTTTTTCCTTTGCATGTCAAAGCCCTCTGCCTTCTCATCTAAAGCCTCATTCTTGCTCTTTGTGTTATCTAAATGCATAGCTATGATATCCAGGAAAACAGACCATGAGACCCAGGCCAGACCCTGGGGTCACTGGGCTTACATATAAAAACCCACACTTCTCAGACCTCTCCCTCTTTGCCGTTTTGCTTCTACTTCCTTCCCTCTGACCATGCTTCACCTCTCCACCAAGAAGATGTTGAGTTAAGAATGAAATTACTATCTTACCTAATCCTTTTGTTAGCTAGTTAGGATCTAGTCTCTCCAATGCATATGCAATTGTAAAATTCATTAGTAAACTTTTCAAGTTTGTAACCTGAAACTGCCTGCCTTTGCTTTGCTTTCTAATCAGTCTCAGTTCAGGGAAGCCACACAGAGATTGGGACATGCTTTTTTCTGCTATGCTGCTAAAAGAAAGCTGATTCCTAACAGATTTAGCTTTCACAGAATTTCCCTAAAGGACTAACACCCTGGGAAACTCTAACACCCAACAGATACAGTATTCCAGGTGAGGTCTGACCAATGCAAAGTGGAGTGACAGTACTACTTCCCTTGATCTGGAGACTATAAATCCTGTTTATACTGCCTAGAACCGCATTTCTTTTGATCACTGCATCACACTGCTAACTTGTGTTTATGCCACCTCATGCTTCCAGATTGTGGTGTTTGGGTGGGCACATTTGATTCTGCACATAGAAACATCCCTTTGGACAAGGAGCATTTTTGTACCTCACTCTAGACTGTAACTCTCATTTGGGTAAAAAAAAAATACCAACAAACAGAAAGCTAAAGAAACCCTAGTAACTGAGGATTATCGAGTGTAGAAGAAAGAAACTGTGACTTGTCCCATGGGACTGAGAAAAGCCATACTGGGCAACATTTCCTCTCTTCCAATGTCTTTCTTTGCATCTGTATACTCTCAGCAATTATGCCACATACCTGCTCTCATAAGCTTGCCTACTATTGGCTGCAAGCCCACTGTGATACAATCAAGTTGTGATATGTGGGTGGATTGGCTGCTCTTTGTGGGCTGGGCTACACTAGAAGATCATCCCACCCAATTACATCAGCAGAACACAGGTCTCATAATATGGACAATTGTTTGCTGATGGAAAGTGGTAATAGTCCTGCCCATCCTTCAGGAGACTCTTGCTATGTTTTATAGTGCAGCTGAATTTCCTTGAGACAGCATGTAGAGTTGTCTCTAGTTTGAACAGGCTTCTCCTACTCCATCGAAGTAGTTTGCCATGACCATTTCTCATACTATCCACAAATGGCTCCAAATTTCACCATCCCCAAGAAACCAGGTGATTTGGACTTCTCAGTTGTTTGCCCCTTTGCAAGATATTAAGCTATATAAGCAATTTATACTTTATGGGTTTTTAGAATGACTTTTCATGCCAGAATAAACTCTCACCTAGTAAAAACATACAGAGATTTTAACAATATTTCTACCCTGCCTTAACAGAGATTCAGACATCCAAATTCTGACACAGAAACATATAAATGCCAAGCATATGCAAACAGAAAGACAAACAATATACAATCACTGCTAATCTCTTTTACAAAGAGGCAGTAAATTCATGGCAGATGTGGCATTTGGACTCTGGTTCAAGTCTTGAATTTAACACAGCACAAAACCCTAGTAAAACACAGGATGCATGAAAATTTCACTGTATTTTCTTATCCTTTCAATCACACCCTAGCTATATTCCAAAACTCTTAATTTTGAATCTACAAAGCGGTGGTTGTCAACACTCCTTAGTTCTGCAGCGACTCTACCAAATCAAACTGGAAGCTTGAGTGAAAGACGAATAATCCTTTAAGTGAAAAAAGAGAAAACACCCCCCAAAACACCATCACATCTTGAAACCGTGATTTTAAAAATGAATTATTAACCCATGTATCCATGCCTTGAATTGCTGTAGAAAGAAACACAGATAGCAGTTACCTTCTAGATGCCCTCAAGTGACAACAATATGAGAAGCCGCGAAACAGCTGCTCACTGTAGCAGATTTGAAATGTCAGAAAACAACAGAAAGCTAGCAAACACTTTTGCCCAATAGCAATACTGTTAATGTAACATTGTATGGAATCAAAGTACCACTAAGAACCCAAACTACAACAGTCTGCTATGTTATTTTTTCAGCAATGTTTTGCAAAATAAACCAAGTTCTATGTATTCTGCAACCCTGTGTATTATTTATTATATCACCAGTAAAACAACTTGAGATACAAGTTAGAAAAGAAGAAGATATCAAAGAACAAGGAAACTCAAAGGCATAGAAGAGAACTCTGCCATGGTGCAGCCTCAACATTTACATCATTAGGCAATCATCCAGTGGTCCATGGATTTGGAGCTCCTTATGCCCAGGGCTAAATAACAGCAGAGTTCGTTCCCTGCATAGAAAAATGTATCCAGACATTTACACATATTCATGGAGTACAGTACATACGTAGTAACAGGACCAAGTGTGCTCCTGTAGATAAAAAGTATAAATGGATTTGATAAAAGCAAAACCTATTTGCAATTAAATATAGCTACACAGCCCATGAATTTCAGTCCTTTAAGGGCAAAGGATGCTAAAAATTCAATCAATATAAAATCATGCTTTAAGTTCATATCACAAGGCCAGAGGATAAACATATTCAAAGCCAAGCTAGCCTGTAATGCCACAATCAAAAAGATCTTTAGAGAAGATGTATCCCAGAATCTGTTCATTCCAATCGAGTTTATCATGAGGATACTTGTTCCAATTGCAGGCTTCTCCTCGTCAGTGTGTAAACCGTCAAAGATAATCTCTCTCATCTTGCTTCGTATCCCCCAGATAGACAAGATCAGAAAAAGGGGACCAGCTCTCGTTATGGCAGGCTGACATCATCATGTTGCATCCAGAAAGACAGTAGCATCCCAGTTTGTCGCCTACACAGCCAACATCTTGGGTAGAGGTCTCTCCTAGCCCTGGGGATGGAAACCATAACTTTCTCATGCAAAGCATGTAGCCTTCCATTGTACTATGGCCCATCAACTAAAACGGTCAGCAGCAGCAAACACTAATGACTGGATTTTTTTGATTTTTTTTGGTGTGCTACTTCAGCTGTTGTACTTTTTTCAGGGTCACACAGTCATGGTGAGGGATGACAGACAAAATCTGCTCACTTTAAGCAACCTATTTCTTTATTCTGCCTGCCAAAGGTTCAAGATTCCATAGATGCAGGACTTCAGCCAACTGAGTGGCAACAGAAACTGGTAACAGTGAGGTCTCCACATTTGCTAGGTTTAGGGGTGCAGGACCCCTGCAAAGGTGGAAAAATTGCAAATATCAAAATGTATGTGTGTGTCTAAGGGAAGGGGACCAAGGCGTAGTGGGGAGAATGAGGTTCCAAACCAGATGAGGGAAAGGAGAGGAAAAAACGTGGGCTGGTATGGTGGCCCTATATTTCCTCTCTCTCTCTCTCTCTCACCCATCTACTTCCTTGAGTATGTGGGTACAATTAGCAGAGGGTTTGTGGTGCTGAGAAATTAGCCTGCTAAGCTGTCCTTAGCTGGCTAGGTAGCAGCTGGTGGTGGAGGAGGAAGAGGACCAGAGGTGGATTTTTAAAGGACTGAGCAGGCTGTGTGGCCTGATCAGAACCACTGAGAGGGATGGTTCCCCTGGAAAAGAAGCACCTAAAGGAGAGGGCAGGGGTTAGAGAAACTCACAAATAATCAAATCTGTGAAAGATAAACCTGCAAATGTGGAGGGTTGACTATATGTCAAAAATACCTGTTTAGACCCACCAAGATAAGCATGACGTTTGCTCCAGTAACTCCACTGTGCCCCTGTGCTTTTCATGGAGGAAGAGAAATTTTCCTTCCTCAGAACACAGCATACAAACCAGGTTGTGTGATAGACAAGTCCTGGAGCAATTTTCCTCTTCTCTGTCAGCCTGCTTGGTCACTTGCACAAAATTTCTGGTTCCTTATTAAACACAAGGCTGATCTTATATTTGAGAAGTACTCCAGGGGCAGTTCTTCTATTCCCAAGGGAAGACTGGACATTCATAGTATTCAAACAATTAACATCACATCTAGTTTATCACTGCATCTGTACATCATAAAACCTTTTCTTATGATTAATTTAGTTCTTAATTTTTTAAAGATATAAAAGGTGAAAGCAAGCATGTAGTTAGGTACAGCATTCTATACTTTGGCCCAAGAAAAGAGAACAATTTTTCCAAAAGAAGAATAGCCAATTTTTTAAACTGGAATTTATGATTTAGCCCTCCTGGATTTACTGTTCAGCTTTTCTGGCTGACTTGGTTTAGAAGAAAACATCTGGTTTTGTCAGTGTTTAAAGAATTACTACTTCAAATTGAATTAAGGAAAGGTTGCATAACACAAGGTTTATACAGGCACATGTTTATTGCTGAAACACTCATAATTAATTCCGTAATGAGTTGCAGGGTTATTTGGCAGGGTTGCTTCCTTCAAATAATGATTTTTAAATATGTGCCACTCAGGCCAGAGCTTTCAAAGTTACTTTTAAGAACATGCTGAAGCCATCCATAACAACCGAGCAATCGTAGGATAATGCTCTTTGTCTCAAAGCATGGATGTGAAAGGAAAAATTATTCAAAAAGACACCCAGCAGGTAGAAAGGAAGGCAGAGGAGAAACACATATATATTAGTAGTGCAGATTATTTAAATGTATACATCAGACATGGAGAACTTGTGGCCTCTGGATGTACAGTCTTCCCTCCACATTCACGTATTTGATCTTTGCGAATCTGATTATTTGTGAGGCATGTGCATGCCTTCTCTCTCACCCCCATTCTTCTTTTCCCTTTTCTCTTTGCATGCATTCTCTGCCCCGGGCAAAAAGCAAGGGAATGGGAGGGGGCAGCCATCACACACAGAAAAAGAAGGCATGTGCGAACCTTTCTGCCCCATTCTCTCCCTCTCATTCCCTTGCCTTTTGCCCAGGCACAGAGAAGAAAGGAAGGGTGCCTGGATAAAGGGTAAGGGAATTGCCCAGGAATGGAGAACGTGCACTGGGGGAGAAGGCAAGAAAATGTGGGGGGAGGTAGGTACACTTCCCCCAAATTCCCTTGTCTTTTGTCTGGGTGCAGAAAAAGAAGGCAGTGCACCCGGGCAAAGAAGAAGGGAGGGGGGATGCACGTGTGACCATTGTCATCTACAGGTACTGAAAAAGATGTGGAAGAAAACTCTGAAAATGTGAAAGCTAAACCAGGCTCTCTAAACTTGCTTCTTCACTTTCTAATTTGTGCACTGTGCATTTCAAGCTCACGGGAAGCCACGCTTATGGAATGGAGGACAAAACCAGCTTCCTCCTAAACAACCCTAAACACTAGATGAATCACTGGTTCTTCTAGCCCTAAAGTAGCTATGAAAACCTCCAGCCTAGTTTAGTTAGTTTAGGCCTCCAGATTAAGTCTTTTCTGGATGTCACATCTGTCTCTCAATTTCTCAGCTTTGACACTGGCCGTGGGCACTGAACCATCACTTTGGATAACTGCTTTCTGCACCATGTCTCGAACCCCAAAACACTTGAAAATCCATGTTGAGGTAAGACCTTTATTACAACCCACCAAAATGCATAAATGTATAGACAAGCATCAAACAAATGTTACAGAAAGACTGGAAAAGAGATTTTAAAAACACATATACTCAAGTCTGTGAATTTCTGCCTAATAAAGTTTTGCCCTCCCATCTCATTTTCTTGCCTTTTGCCCCAGTGCACATTCTCCGTTCCTGGGCAATTCCCTTGCCCTTTATCCAGGCACTCTTCCTTTGCTGGTTTGTTTCATTTCTTTCCTTCTTTCTTTCTTTCTCATTGAAAATTGAACTCATTGCTCTCTGTCATTAGAGTATTCAAACAAACATGTACCCGTAGAAGTACACGAGAGGCACACACCCCACATACTACAATGACATTTAATCACAAGCTTTAGGATTTCATTATAAAAAGACACAAAAACCATTTTTGAGCTGTGTCATCAGAATCCTTTTCATGGGAAGTGTAGCATGGCCTAAGAGGAGAGAGGCTACAACAGTACTCTTGTCTACATTGCCCAGGACTTCTCTCTGACCTTTTTCTTGAAAATCTTCCAGACAGCTTGTTTTATCAATGGCCCACTCTTAAAATTAGGAAGTTTTTCTCTTCCCCCACCCTCACAACAAACATTTATCCTAAATCTGCCTTTCGGTGCATTTAAGCCTACTGTTTCTTCTTGCTAAAGTTTGTCACACAACCAGAGCAAGACCAAATTAGAATTTAATTCTAATTGGCTCGATAGGACTTGTGATGGCTTAGTTCTTAAGCCAGTAGTTGAGGCAGAGTACAACAAAAGGATTAGTGTGTTGTCTAGTAAATATATAAATATCTATATATGCATGGCAAAGTTCCACTGAGTCTCAGAGTTGAAATGTTCTCTAAATAAGCATTAAGCAGAATTAATTCAGCGAAGGTGAGTAAGAGGATCCAAGCAGAAAGCAATTTTGAAATAGGAGACCTGGACTCTAGGAGACTGGGTACTGTTCCCTTTTTTGGCTAAGACACATGACAATAAACAACTTCACTCGTTCATCTGAAATCTCTGTGCTCCATCAGCATGTGTCCTGGAAGGTATTTGGTTATTTAAGGGGGAAATGGTTTGATTTCATCCTTCAGTTCAAACTTCCTTTTAGATTTAGAACAGTCCCAGTACTGAATTGCTGCTTTCTATAAAAGAGGCTTTCAGCCAAAGTTTCAAACCTTCATTGGATGTTTTCCAACTTTCAGTAGGGAAGCAAGCCCAGCAATCACAGTGGTGTGCATCTTTGGGACAGGGTTCAATTCATACTGTGTTCATGCAGAATTCATCTGTGTCTGTGTGTGTGTGTGTAGAACTGCCTTCCAGAACTGAAAACTACCCCTCCTGTACCTATGTAGCAATATGGCTGCAGTTTCACTGTGGTGCATCTAAAGCAGTCATCTAAGACATACCTATTGCAAATGCACTGTGAAATTGTTATTTGCACAGAATTCTTTCTTTCCATTTGGAAAAGAGTATTCTAACCGTATGACTCCCACAAGTTAGCCATGTGATGGCATTACCCAGTAAATACTGGGGAGAAAAAACCAGAATGTGCAGAGGAAATGGACAAATCTTTTGACTTACTATACTATCCTGTATAGATGTTTTCCCCTCCCTGTGAAGAACAGACCTCATGCAATGTAATGAAAGTGAATTTGTCAGGTTATATTCATTTTACAGGGTATAGGACCTGGCAAAGAATTCAAAAGTGCAGATTACACAGAAGAGCTATCCAAGGCATGTCTCCACGGGGTTGCTTCCTAAACATTCGTATGAATAACACAGTGCCAAAAAATGGTTCTGAACCAAATTTGTATTTACATAAGAAATACAGTATTGTAACTGAATTGTTGGGAGGACATAGCCAGTATAATGTAGTGGTTTGGGTGTTGAACTAGGATTCTGTGACCAGGGTTCAAATCCCTCCTTGGTCATGAAAACATACTAGGTTATCTTAGGCAAGGCATACTCTCCCAGCCTCAGAAGAAATCAATGGCAAGCCCCTCTAAACTAATCTTACCATGAAAACCTCATGATAAGTTCTCCTTCATTTAGGGTGAAATCAGAAACAACTTGAAGGTACACAACAACAGCAAAATATTATTGCTAGGACATTATAGAATCATAGAGATGGAAGGGCCATCTATTCCAACCCAGCCATGCAGGAATATACACCCAAAGCACTCCTATAAGATGTGCATCCAATCTGTTTAAAAACCTCCAATGAATCTACTACCTTCTGAAACAATCTATTCCACTGATGAATTTCCCTTACAACAAAAGAAGTTCTTGATGTTTAGGGGGAATCTCTTTTTTTGTAATTTGAATCTAGCGGTTCATGTTCTAGTCTCTGGAGCAGCACAAAACAAGCTCACTCCATCTTCTATATGTCATCCCTTCATATATTTAAAGATAGCTATCATGTAACCTCTCAGTCTTCTCTTCTCCAACCTAAACATACTCAGCTCCTTAAGTTGTTCCTCATCAAGCTTGATTTCCAGACCTTTCGTCATCTCCTCTGGACACATTCTAGCTTGACAATATCTTTCTTGAACTGTGGTGCTCAAAACTGGACACAGATTTCCAAATGAGATCGGACCACAGCAGAAGAGAGTGATGCTACCACTTCCCCTGACCTAGACACTATGCCTCTATTGATGCAGCCCAGAATCTATTGCTGGAGATTTGCATTTTCCTAAGACACAAATGGCTATATTTGCTGTTGGCAGGGTCAATGCAATTCTTTCACCAACTAACTCTTTTAGGATTAATAGGAGTGACTGAGGCTGGTAAAAATGGGCCTTAGAGAGGACTTCTGTTTATAATGAAACATTTGCTACTAGAAACAGCAGTCCTTGGTCTCTTCCTCCATCCTATCCTCCAAGATATTGCTGATCTGCCCCCACATCATCTGATCTGTGGCCTCCTTCCCAAATCTAAGCAGATGGGAGGGAAGTGGAAGAGGCTTGGAGGAAAAAAAAAACAGAGCTGATCATAAATGCTGAAAAGAGGGAGCTAAATACAGTATGGAAAAGGGGAACAAGGCTGAAAAGAGGGAATGTGAATACAGCTTCCAGATCTTTCAACTGTATAACCAAGTGCTGTTCAGGATCTTACAGATGTCATTTGAAAGCTTTATGGTTTGTCCTTCTGGAATGACACCAAGTCAAAAAGCATGAGGATTCAGCAGACCACGGTCAAGATCTGACGCAATACTTTAAGCCTGTTGAGTGGTAATTTTCATTTCTTTTTCTCTCTCTCCCTTTGAAGAACAGCCCCCCATGTCATGTCACAAGTTGCTGGGAGAACTGCCTTCCATTAGAGAAGTATTTTCCACTGTGAGATGAGAGTTGAAACTGCTCTTCTAATATATGTGTGTGTGTGTGTGTGTGTGTGTGTAAAATGTCCAAGGCCTCTGAATTAGTTATGTACTCCTTTGAAGCACAGTCAAAGTGGGGATTGTAGAAAAGAAATAACATTCTGTTGCATGCTTGTAACATGACACCTTCCATGCCTGGTCCACATTGATATTATGACCTATGGTTGGCACTGTTGCCCACTTGGCAGCCATGTGCCTAAACAGCGTTAAAGCAGTGGAACCAAGGCTTCTGGTACTATCTCTTGATTCCCTCATATAGGGCACCACATCCCCTCCTTTTCTGATCCAGTGACACTCAGTAGCAGAAGCTGTCAGTCTATCAGAAAAGTGCCTGATGAGATACCACTGGACTTGGATGAAAGATGGAAAACAAAAAAAGGTGAGCATGCAATATTTCATTCAGATATATAATTCAGACAGAACTATGCATTGACCTACATCATGTCTTGCATTCGTCCTCAAGAATATAATTACTATAAGCCTCTCTGACAAGAGCAGTTTTGTATCACATACTAATGACCACAACGCTTACAAAGCAAATATAAGAGAACCATGAATTGTAAGGGTACACTGACATGTGGAATTTAAGCAAGTTTGGACTTCATAAGACTTTCACTAACCACTGTAGCTCTAACCCTACACAACCTATCCAGAGAGTAAATCCCTCTGAACTGATATTTACTTGTATGTAAACATATTCAAAATAGTGCCATTCCTCTAGCCCTCATTGGGTATTCATCTTAAATGGCAAGGACTACATAATTATAACACTATGATTCCCCTTGAACTGTTGTGGTTCTGTCCTATGGAATCTTTGGATTTGCAGTTTAGGGGTTGGTCTTTGGAATTCTTGGCTGGAGCAGTGTCTCTCCAGACTACAAATCCCAAGATTCCATAAGGTACAGCTATGCAAGTTAAAGTGGAGTCATAGTATTGTCATTGTGAAGTGTGAAGGGGTTCCAGAATGGGTGTGAGATAGGTAACCTAGCTCCTAACACCCTCACATACTCAGGCTCCTCTTCAGATAATTTTGCATTCAGGAAAAGAGGATTTTTAAGAGCTATAGGCTGAGCACACTTAGAAATTATCTTCTGCCCTTTCTGCATTTGAGTGAATATAGAGACATAAGCAGCCAGATGTGCAAGCACACTCCTGCTGCTTGGTACATTTTTAGCCCTCACGTATTCAGATGAATGCCTGAACAGGAGTTCTGCATCAACCAATAAAGTCTACATCTGTTATACCTTAACCTAAGTACTTTTTTAAAAAAAGAATGAAGAAAGTGAGGGGAAAAAAAACAAATCAGGTCACATGCTAGCAAAAAATGCCAATTATTTTTATATATAGCAGCTGCTTCCTCCAGAACTATGGGTAATTCTACACCCACAGTTGTCAAGATATTTGCAGAAAACTCCTGCTTTGCATCAACTACCATATGTAAGTGACATGTATTCAATATTAATGAGGCTGATAAAGCACAGTAAGAGTAAGCTTGTATCTTACATAGAAAGCATTTTACAGCCAAAAAAAAAAAAACGTTCTTTAACATGAAAAACATTGGCAGTTCCCTTACTTCAATATTGCCCTACAATATTTTGGAAATTCTCTTGAAAGATTATATATAAGCAGGGAGGGTGGGACCTTAAGAATGCCAGCTTTCCCACATTGCAAATGATTTGAAAGTACAAGAGAAAGATAATAGTGAATTTAAGGTTCTCAATTTGAAGCACGGTAGAAACAGCTTTCAATACGATGTGATGGAAGATACATTTCTTTTGAGATTTTGTAATGGGCCGGTCCCAATCCGAATGAAGGAAGCTTCAGGATCATTTCCACACTACACTGTTCTTTCTAGTGTTGTTATTCCACTTTCAACATCCTATGGAATCTTGGGACTTGCAGTTTAGGGAGGGGCATTTAGAATTCTCAGCCTGAGAACTCTTTGGCCTCAGTAAACTACAAACCCCAGAATTCTGCAGGATGTTGAAAGTGGAATAATAGCACTGTAACAGTGTAGTGGGGAAAGGCCCTAAGAGACAGTGCTAGACTAGCAATCACAACTACAGTGTGCCCTCTGTATATGCAAGGATTCTGTTTCAGGAACTACAGTATAAAACAAAAAAATGTGAAGTTTCCCATCCTATTACAGTCTATGGACGTGATGTGTATGCACCCCACTGCATCCATTAACTATGGGACACGACACTTTCTGTGATCTTGCATTCATGCATGTGCAAGTTACAATAAGGGAGGGACCTCTGTACCTGTAGAAAACCAATTTACGCCCCTGCAGTGACATACCGAGATCTGGTGTGGTTAACGATTTGAACACTGAACTATGACTCTGGAGACCAGGGATCGAATCCCCCACTTGGCCATGGAAGCGCAACCTGGGCAGTCACACTCTCTCAGCCTCAGAGGAAGGCAAAGGCAAACCCCCTCTGAACAAATCCATTGTTGTTGTTCTTGTTGTTGTTGTTGTGTGCTTTCAAGTCATTTCTGACTTACGGTGGCTGTAAGACAAATCTATCAGAGGGTTTTTTGTGCAAGATTTATTCAGAGGGGGTTTGCCCTTGCTCTTTGAGGCTGAGACAGCATGACATCCTCAGGTCATCTTAGGATCACTACAAGTTGGGAACAACCTGAAAGCACACAAATGCAAATACTGATAGTTGGTAAAGTCTGCTGTGAAAACTGTATTGGGAGCTTGGCCTTTTGCCCACACTGAATTGTTGCTATTTGCTGTTAAGCTGACTTTGACCTATGGCAATCCTATGAATGAAAGAGCTCCAAGAGCCTCAAGGTTATCAGCTGTCCTGCTGAAGTCTTGCAAACTTATTGCTGTTGCTTCCTTGATTGAATCAATCCACTGGTAACGCGGTCTTTCTCTTTTCTGACTACCTTCCATTTTGCTGAGCAACACCTTTTCCAATGAGTTGTGTTGTTTCATGGTGTGTCCAAAGTACATTCCTCCCTCCACATTCATGGGTTGATTATTTGCAAGCATGCACAAAGAACTCGTGACGAGGCAAAATGGATGGCAGAAAGCTCATGCAAGCCTTCCTTTCCCCCTCTGGAGCTCCCTCCTCCCCCTTCCCATGCAAAACAGAAGCGAAAGGGGGGTGGGGGAAAGCTCACACGAGCCTTCTTTTCCCCTCTGGAGCTCCCCCTGCCATTTCTATATATTTTGCCCCAGTATGGAGAACTTATGTCACGGCAAAACGGAAAGGAATCGGTGGGGAGGCTTGTGTGAGTTCTCAGACCCAGGGCAAAATGCATAGGTATGGCAGGGGGAACTCTGAGGGGAGAAAGGAAAGCTCACACGACGCTTTTCCCACTTTTGTGAAGGTTCTGCACCTTGAACCCCTGTGAAAGTTCTACAACAGTTGTTGGTTTTGGTGAGAGTTCAGGTCTGATTTGCTCTAGGACCGATTCACTCATCTTGTTAGCAGTCCACAGTATCCATAAAAGTAACAGCTACCCCATGAATTATGAAAGCCATATTATGTAAAGGATGACCAGGCTGTATCGACAAGTTCCTCTTGCTAGTCTACAGGAGAGAATCATCTACTCTATGGGCTTCATGCAGCTTGAGTGACCCCATGCAAACCTTGTCTTCCACCCAGTCCTGTCCCAGGCCTTACCTCACCCCTTTCAAAATCAGTTTGAAAACTTCAGTCCCAAAAACTGAGACACATTTTTACAATAAACCAGCACTAGGATGGGGGCACTTTACACCAAAACAGCTGAAACGTATCTAACCAAAAGGAATCAGAAGCAACCACGATCAGAATGTTTTGAGAAATAGTGTGTGTGGGGGGGGGACCTGAAAATTGTTGTCCAACCCTCCATGCGTACCTACTTCTGCTCTAGCTCAACATGTGATGATGGCAGGACTCACAATAGAAATATTCACCTCAGATTTTGTTCTCAGCATTTGTCACACTGTCTTTCTTTTTTTCTTTTTTGAAAAAGACAGAACTTCAACTCCTAGCTAAACTAGCTAACTCCTACTGACAGAATTCTCCTCTGATTTTTTTCTAAGCCATTCTAAGCCATCTGAGCTGCTGACCATTGCAAATTTCTGTGACGAGGAGTTCTACCAAGTTAATCAGTGACTAAATCTAAGAAGGCTTCCACTGTTTACATCTAGCCCCAAGAATA
Organism: Iguana delicatissima; assembly: GCA_948472985.1. Lineage (NCBI taxonomy): Eukaryota > Metazoa > Chordata > Lepidosauria > Squamata > Iguanidae > Iguana > Iguana delicatissima. The sequence goes on along the minus strand of CAOKZL010003335.1, from coordinate 2,963 downwards.
TGGAATCTGCAGAAAGAGGAAGCAGACACCTGCATGGTAAAGTATTCTCCTAACAAATCCAGCTCCACACTCTTCAAAAATACTGCACCAAAAAGTGCAGACCACCCAAATAAAAGGAATTTGTTACTGGCATAGCAGCAATTTTCAAGACTGTAGCCTGCCCAAACCTTTCACTTAGTTTTTTTTTTTAAAGCAAATTCACTAAATACAGGAGAAAAAAAAATCAGGGCCAACTGACTTCTGTTGAACTGAGAGACTGTAGTGAAATTAGTCTACAAGCTACTCATATGAAAGGTCATCAGCTTGGATCTATTCCCAACTAAGCTCCCTGGCACATTTTGCTTCTTCCCAGTTCCAGCAGAATTGTGTTCAAAGCCCAAGTAGCAAACATGAATGAAGAGAGCAGTTGCCAACCAAGAAGCGGGTGACGCTGTGGTGGTTTACACATACAAGCAATTGTGTTGAGAGATTCAGCAGCACACTCTGGCATCATCAGTCAAGCAGTGAATTCATTTCCCAAGTGTAGATGCTTATGTAACAGGGATGCACCATGCCATCAACGCCTATAAAAGGCAGGTTTCTGGGGAATCTCCAGGTTTGCAGCAGTATCCTCCAACCACTAGGAGAAGCCCAAAAGACAGTTGATTGATGTCTGAGTATGTTTACTGGGCCTAGAATGTTGATCAACTCAGGTGCAGGGGGCTGGAGAGAGATTTATTTATTCGTTTTAGATTATACAATGATCCCTCTTACCCATGGTTTCACTTTCTGATGTTTTAGTTGTCAACCATGGTCTGAAAATAATAAACAGACAGCACCCACACAGCTTGCACCTTACCTATGTGCCTGCCTGCCCACCTCTCACCTTAACCATCCCTCCGCCAACACAGAAACAACTCTGGTGTCACTGGAAATAGTCCTCTAGCTTTGCTGGGACCACAGAGAGCTGCAAAAGACTCAGAGAAGGGTTTTGACAAGTTTGTTGCGTTTAGGTATTTTGTTGTTTGCTGTTGTTGTGTTTTGATATCACTATCATATTATAGGGTTCTATAGGGACAGGTACTACTTGTGGTTTCAGGCATCAATGGAGGGTCTTAGAAAGTATCCCCAAAGGAGAAAGAGAGACTACTGTATAATCTCCACAAATATATGTAGTGGTTTGAGCAGTGTAAATATCAAGACTCCTTGCATATTATTCTGTTTGTTTTACCCTGGTGTATGGAAGTCAATTTAGCCAGTTTACTTCTAGATATAGCTCAATGGCTATAAGCCACACTTGGTTAATTCAGGTGTAATTCCAATCCATGGTTTAGTGCAAAGCATGTAGTGGTTTGGGCACTGGACTACAACCCTGTGAACCAGGGTTTGATTCCCTGCTCAGCCATGGAAACCCACTGGGTGATCCAGGCCATGTCACAAGCTCTCAGCCCCAGAAAACTCCATGATAGGTTCCCCTTAGGGTCGCCATAAGTCAGGAACAACTTGAACAAGTATATTATAGATTTAATATATTAATTTTTGAGGAAAAAATTCACATCCCACCTTCCTCCCAATGTTGGGACCCAAGCTGGTTTATAAAAATTGCAACTAAAACCACAGTGGCTGAGATTCTACACTGAGGTCCCACAGCATAAATCTCCATGTACACAGTTACGTAAGGATTATGCTACACAACCCTGGTATTGAATGGCAACACTGCACAACAGAACCAAGCTGTGCATCTGAATGTACAACAAAAAAAAGGGCACGATGCATCCATGCACAATGTATATCCATGTGCCATAACACTACATACAGAACTCTGCTTCTGTAATTTTGAACTGACCACGGCCACTGTACATTAGACAAAAACGCCCAACCACTTCTGCAGGGAAGCTTACATATGTGTAAGCTTCAGCCAAAACGATTCCAGACTAATAAATTAGAATAATCCAAATATAATTATTTATTATCTTAAAAACAGCAACTGAATTATTTTTTAAAAATCAAAGGGAACACGTACAACCCACCTTCTTATTCAGTGCCCTTTCTCAGCATCCAGTCATTTGCCCAAAACCTGTTTGAATTTAAATAAAGCCTCTTCCTGTCTGTGGAAGGAAAACAACTCAACCTCTCTTGGATGGAAGTTCCACAGGCTGAGAGCAGTTACAAAGAAATCCCTCCCTTCTGGCCCAAACTGGCCTGTGAACGTGCAGGGCCCAGGGAAAGAACATCCCCTGAAGATCTTAAAACCTAACAGGCTCATATGGGGAAACACAGTCCTTCAGAATACAGGGCTTTGGAAGCCATGCTCAGTACTATGACGGTGTCCACAGAAATACAGTAGTAGCCAAAGCAGTTCTTGCAACAAGGAACATGGTCCTTTTCATATCACAAATATTCCAAGCAACTCTTTCGCAACTGGAGTAGCTCCACACAATCTAAACCTATCTTGAATTCTGAAACATCTTTACAGTTTCAACAGCCTCTATCCTTTTGAGTCACAGAGTATTCTGAAGAGGAGGTGTATCTGGCTAGCAACCCAAAGAGGAACACGACAATGTTGCAGCATTGTGTTGCAGGTCCCACACGTTTCTCTCCCACTCCTTTGCTGGAATTCTGGAGAGGGAAGCATATTCCATTGTTTCCAGTGGAACCCTGTTTCACACAAAGCTCAAACAGATATTTGACCAAGAAATATTCCATAGACTACTATAGACAGACAGACAAATAAAGAGAGAGACAGAGAGAGACATCCCTCTCACTATGGCCTTCCACAGAAACAGCCTTGGAGGTGGAACGACATTGACAAATCATCTTTTACCTCTCACACTGCCACCACATGAGCATTTGCTTGGCATAGAACCATCACTGTGCTCCATGCCAACCCTGGGTTGCTTCAAGGGACTGCTTGTAACTGGCAGAATGGGAAGAGAATAACAAAGGCTGGCTGCTGATCCCTGACATACTTAGTCAGACTTCCC